>JAHZNC010006885.1:0-11372 GCA_027744095.1 Zhuqinia jingwanae | reverse complement strand
CAAGTTTCAAAACCAAGAATCAATAAATTTTATACAAAGTAAAATTGATATTCCTGTGATGATGAACTGAACTTGGCTATTTAGCATTTTGGCATATGGCCTCTTACCGGAAACAATTTAAACAAAAAAAAAACAACAACAGTAAGTCGAGCAAGTGGAAGAGACAAATTCAAGTAGTCTCCCCGTCACGTTGATAAATAAAAGCTTACTTTTTGTTATAGTATGTAAAAGTAAGTAAACAAAAGCCATGGAGAAGATAACGTACAACTATAGAGCACAGTCCAATGTACCACTTTTACATCTTATTACAAAACTGTATTTTCTTCTCTCCTTTCTATTTTTTTTAAGAACACGAACAATGCAAACATCACAACACAATATGCTAATTAGTTATGTCGTAGAATTGAAAATAATCCATATGGAAATTGCTATAAAACGGAGATTGACAAAGAGGCAGCGTTTTTACGCAGACGAGTAAGCGGGGTCGAATTTTTGCATTTTTCATGAACTCGTTCATATGATAAAAAGGTTCGTGAACCTTTCAACGTTCAACAGAGAGGATGTGTAAATTGTGTAATTGCTTGTTAATGCAGATGCAGAGTATGCAGAGTGCATGCACGGGTTGGAGTAGGTATATATCTCCGTCCTTGTGTTTGTGGGGCATTGTGAATTTAGAGAAGTAATCGGAGAGACGACAGACAAAGATCCTTTTTGATGTCGTTTGGTATGAAGCTGTTCGACCTACTCTAATAACTAATAACATTGTCGCATTATATGCATGCAAACTTCAAGATGTATTTTCATAGTTAATATTTATGGGAAATTGTATCAGGTAATAAGAGACGGGATTTTACCGGCGAGGACAAGTGATTTCCCTTGATTTGAATCTTTGCTGAAGTTATTTTGCGTTTAGGTTTGCAAACTAATTAACATGACATAGTTTTTTTTCAGACAAGGTTGTGCAAGGTTTTTTAGATTATTGGGACCGTGGTGGTGCTGGTGATGGGTGATATGTGTGCTCATGATGGATGATTTTAAGCCACATGTTGTGTTTTTTTTTTCATTTCAGTATTTTTTATTATCTCGATGCAATGATCATTAAGGGTTCAATATTCATATAACAATAATAATAATAATATATCTATGAACAGTTTTAACAACATACCTAGGTACATATTTTTTGGTGGATTAAATAATAATAATAATAATAATAGTAATGAGATGATTTTCTCTCTCGGAAGTATTATAATTGGACAGTTTCATGATTTGATTTTTAGACATGTGGGCATTATAGTAATGATGATTCGTAAGTTGAAAATCAAAATTCATTTTAAATTATTGTTGAATGATGATGAAAACAGTTAATACTTTTGAATGATTGTACAAGTTCTTTCTTTTTTGTCTAGTAGTAGCACAACAACAACATAAAAAGTCGCAGTCGTCGTTATTGTCGTGTCGTTTTAATTTTGTAAGCTCGATCGGTCGGCATTTTTTTGTCTGAAAAGTACTAACTACTACACCGTGAAATTTGGATGCATCTTAGTTAAAAGTATTGAATTTAATATGACGTTTTATTCCTTTTTGGATGTTTCGTGAATAATAGGAAGAACTATTGTAGTCTCATCATCCTGTTTTCGATTGGAAGCAGGTTCGATCCAGGAAGATGGTCTGGACGACGTTCCGGGTAACTGCAAGGCTTGTTGGGAAGGAGGCTCGCTTTGAGCTCGAGGACAAGCAATGCCAAACTCATAGCCAAAATCGTACTTGAAGTAGATTAAGGGGTTGGCATCCTCTACCGAGCCATCACCTGAGGTGGTGGTTACAATGGTCCCTGGGGTTGCTCCAGGCGCTGGTCCTTTCGTGTCAACGTCTGCTAAAAAAAACGTGAGTCAAATACAAAGTAAACTTCAAAGATGAAAGAAACAAGTACCCTGTATAAAAAAATGATGTTTTAACCTTTTCCATGATCTCCCAAGTCACTTTGTATTTTCCTTTCCATGTGATTATAGCAGAGACCTTGGGACAAGTGGCTGATATTGGACTTGAACTGCTTATTCATTTCCTGCATGTTTTTGTCCACCAAACTACTCAAAGAGTCTCTTCTTTTCTGCTTGATCCCTCCACCTGGAGGTACCTCATAAGTGACCTTCCGCCATTGTGACAGCTGCTTTTGCTGTTCTTCTTCTCCAGGTTTCCATCTTGGTTTGATGGAGATACTTGTGATGTCTTCCTTGTCGGAGGAACTTGAAAAGTAGTCCAGCACTGGGATAAATTTTGTGGGACGGATATACGGAGCGTCCTGCCGCCGCGTTGGTCGAATTAGTCCAGCAGATTCCTTTGATAGTAAGGATGTCCTGCTACTTAGCGAATGCTCCTCTTCTGTTACCATGATAATTGGTTTCCTGATGGAAGATTGTTGTGCTGGCGTCGAAACGGGAGTGTGTTCTATTGAAGGGAACGCCAAAAGAGACCTCTGTTGGGACCTTCTCGTTAGAGTTGCAGCCTGGTGTTGTGTTTTCATAACTTCAACCTTTTCCGCATCCATAATATTTTGTCAAGGTGAAAAATAATTGATTAATTTTGAGAATAAATTGATTACGCAAACAAAAGGTGCAGGATGGACATTTCAAACGCAATGACATTCAATAAGCACCTGCTCTAGAAGTGAAGAACGTCAAGTCGTATCATTAAATTGGTGTTGGTAAATTTTGTTTTTATAGTTCAAAAATTTATTTATTTTTTCAAGCGGAGTTGATATTTGTTATCCGGCAACATTCAATTCCTTTGCGTTTTGCAGAAAAAGTGCACATAACATAAAAATTACATAATATATATATATCATGACACGAGCGAACTAAAAATAAAATGATAATTAAATTTCAAATAAATAATTTAACATTTACTAATGTACATTCACTGTAGCAGCAGTAGAAGCGCGTCATTCATTTTGAGTTTGAAATAGGCGTGTTTCAAAAACGTAGAAAGGCAGCCATCATTGTTGTATGTTTGTATGATTGCCTTCAGGTTATTATAATAACAGCCATATAGCGATTAAGAAAATTTATTAATATTCTTAAACGGCAATAATATCAATCTAGTACCAGGTGGCTAATTGAGCTATTATAAAAATGACTTTTTTTGTGGGTGCCATTAAGACACGCAACCAATTAGACTTCCCGGTACTAAATGACAAACAAGGTGCTGAAACATGAATCAAGTACAATTGTTTTGCGTGTTTTTTTGGTATTTGAAGCAGCCACAAATTCAAAAAAAAAGGATTAGAGTTATAGACTACAAAATTGAATTTAAAGCAAATAATGCGTACTGTACCAGATATATTAATTGTCTACTACTACTAATAATAATAATAATACAATAATAATAGCATTAATCACGATATATTTTATACAATCATATTTGACAAGTTTAATGATAACTTACAATATACAGTTAAATTAATATCTATTTCTAATGAAATGAATACATGATGACAATATAGATTTAGCTTTTAATTGCATTGTTGGAGTGTGTCAATCATCACTCATCAGTCTAGAACCAAGCTGACAGTGTTTAGATTTCCCTGTCTGGTCAAGATAACTTGAAAGTTATCATTTTTGTTATCAAATTTGACTAATTTCAAATGATAAGAACAATATTTTTCTCGTCATTGCGTAGCACTAGACTGACTTACCTATTGATATTGATACACTACTCCCACAAAGAGTCACAATTAAGAGTGATAGATTCGCTGATTGATTGACCAAAATGAGACTAGATATTATGGGATCACAAATGTCACATAAGTTATATACATAAATAAAGTAACAAATCATAATGATAACTATAAACATGAAATACCAGCGCACGCAACGCACATGACATAAATAATAGCGCGTAATTATCATAATAATATGTTTTTTTTACAAACAGAGAGATGTATAATTAACAATAATAACATTGTAATGTACAAAGAGGAAAAGAGACAATTATTTTAGTTTAGTTACCACAGAAAATACTAAACAACTCTACAAAACTAATGACACATTTAAATTTCTTGGACTGATCAAATCTCAAAAGGAGAAAATTATACATATATATTTTTTAATTTAAAGTTGAACTACAATAGGCTGTCTAACAACTAAACCTAGAACATCTCTTGTCTAATATATATATATATATATTTTTTTTTTTTTTTTAAATATTATTAGAATTAGTGACAAGAAAGCAGCTAAAGAAGCTTGAGTGTTGGTTTTTTTAATTGTTAATTTCAAGTAAAAAGTTGGCGTCTTTAATTGTTATGTTGAAATTTATAAAACGTGGAGGATGGATTGCTACCCTGGAACCGAGAACTACTTGAGGTGGAAGTTTTGCTCACCTTGGATGATGATGATGATGATGTGGTAGTTGTTGTGGTTGATGAGGAAGATGCCGAAGACGAGGTGATGATTGAACTTTGCTGCACGGTTGATCCGGAAGAAGCGGCAATTTGCGGTTTGACGGGGGAGGAAGCAACAGTTGTTGGTTTTGGTGGAGGTGGAGCATACATAAAGACAGGGGATTCACCTGGAGGTGGTAGAAAGCTCTGGTCGAGAAGTGAGATTCCACTAGGATGAATGTCTGCAAGAGGTGGGGGAAGTCGTTGCAATGATTTAGTAGCTGAAGTAGATGAAGTGCTTTGTTCCTCAAAATTGCTGTATGATGTGGTGGTGGACTCGAAAAAACCTCGTTTCTCGTGAAAGGAAGATGAGTATGACGAGGATGCTCCGGCGTCTACGGGAACTTCGGGTGTGGTAGGCAATGGCGAAGTCCATCCGGTGAGTTGAGGTGGTATAGGCGTTGTTCTTGGAGTCGAAACTGTACTGACGTAGTAGAGAGGCTCCTTAGTTGATGTATCTGGTGCTGGTGTTGCACTCAAAGGTCGAGAAAATGAGAGTGGGCTAGGCAACGGGGAATATGGTGTAGGAGAGGATTTCAAGTAGGATGGTTTAGGAGGAACTTCCGGTTTCATCATAGGGCTTAGACTTCTAGGCGGCGGAGGGATGGGACTAGTGACAGGAGAGAAGGGGGTCGGGGTGGTGCGTCGTGCCCAAGATGATGATGATGGTTTCGGCGGTACCTCTGGCTTCTTCTTGGTGAGAGTTCCTGTAGGACTTGTAATGAATTTTACTGGCGAAGGTGTTGGTGCATGTTGTGGTGCTGTAGGCACTGGGGACTGACATGATGTTGGAATGCTTGATTGTGGAACAGTGATTGGACTTGAAAAGCGAATCGGGCGAGACCACAGCTTGTCCATTTCTAAAGCTTCCTTATTTGGGGTAGGGGACCGAGCTCTATCTGGGGCGAATCCTATTGGACTCAAACGACTTCCAAATGGAGGTTGAGCTGCTGATAAAGTACTGGAAAATGTAGGTGCTGCTGGCGTAGAGCTGGAGAGCATTGAGGATGACGAGGTAGACATAGTTTGTTGCTGAGTAATGATTTCAAAAGAAGAACTTGGAGGTGGCCATTGCTTAATAATGGACTTTACTCCTCCCCCAGGTGAGTGTGCTAGGTTGGGAGGAAGTGGTAGTTGAGGTTGGGTTATAGGGGTTGTGAGAGGAACCATTAATGGCACTGATTGCGTCATCATTGATACAAAAGCCGAAGTGGTTGGAGGGGGTGCAACTGGTGATGCAGGAGGGATCCATTTTGGAGGAATCACTGCTGATTCCACCTCAGAGTCATGGTCAGACTCGCGCATTTTCTCAGGAAAGAACTTTGTCGGTTTAATGTAACTAACCTCTGCAGAGCTTGAGCTTCGCTGCTCCTCATGCCTTTCCTGAACCAATGTTTTACCCCCAATTGTATAGGCTTCTTGGCTTACGGAACTCGTCACGTCGTGGGTCATTTTCGGTGTATCCATGAATTGATATCCTTCAAATGGACTAGGGCTCACGGTAGGTGGTAAAATTGGTTCAAATCCTGGTAGTTCTCCGTAATCATGCACTTGTGCCGCGGTTGGTGTGACTGTTTTTCCACTAGGAGTACTTATAGGAATAATCCTCACACCACCTGAATGCCCCTCACTACTTTCAATCGTTTGAACTTCTTCTTCAAATCGTTTGACCTTTCGAAGCACGTCGTTCGGACTTGACTTGGACCATAATTGTGACGTTGGTGCCACAAGTATTTCTGGCTCCGGTCCTGGTACCAAGGTTTCTTCTGTTTTTGCTGGCTCAAAAGCTGGGGAAGCCAAAACTTCCGTTTTTGGATGTTGCCTTGTAACTTGAATGCTTGCAAAGTCCGACACGTAAGCTGGGGGCGCCACAATTTCTGTTTTTTGATATTGTTTGCTAAGCGAAAGGCTTGCAAAGTCAGGCATGGAGACTGGGGGCGCCACTACTTGCGTTGTTGGTTGTTGCCCTATAATTTGAATACTTGCCACGTCCGACACATAAGCTGGGGGCGACACTTCTTCCGTTTTCGGATGCCGTTTAACAAGCGGAATACTTGTAAAATCTTGCATGGGAGCTGGGGGCGCTTCTACTTCCGTTTTCGGATGTTGTCTGATAACCTGAAGACTTGCCAAGTCTGGTGAAGGCACCGGTGAAATCACTTGGGTAACCCTTTCATATAGGCGCTCTTCTGTTGACGTGATAATAGTTGTTGTTGTTGTCGTACTTTCCACCAAATTGGAGTCAAGTTCATCATCCCCTCCTTTAACCACTTTCACTTCACTTTTTGTCATTGTCGTTGGCGGTATACTGCTGGCCAATTTCGATAAGTGCTGAATTCTTGCTGAGGATAAAACGGAGAGGTCGCTTTGTGGTGCCGCTGCTTGTCCATCAATAATGTTTACCACACAAGAAGACAACGCTTCCCCAGCGTCATTTTTGGCAACCACTTTATATTCTCCAGCAAACTTTTCCTTTTTACCCGAAGCAATCACCAAAGCATGTCTCGTGGGGGAATCTGACTTGAGCGAGATTCCATCTTCTGGACTAGCCTTGACAGGATTTCCGTTGAGAGTCCACTGGATTTGTGGTGAAGGCTTTGCAAACACATCCACTTCCAAGTAAATCCGTTTCCCATTTTCCACCGTGATGGACTGAAGACGCTTGCTGAACACTGGGGGAAATGTAGTCTCTGCAAAAATACAAAAGAATTATACGTCAGTTTCAGCCAATCTGCTGCATTCTTCATGTAATGAGACATACATACATACATAGCAGCCTTAGCGCGAGGACTAATAAAAGGAAATATTAGGGCGACTTGGGAATTCATTATAATTTGTAATTTTTCTCCAAACATACTTTTTACAATGAGATCAGAAACTGAACTGGCTAATCCATGCTCATTGCTTGCATGACAGGTGTAGCGACCGCCATCCTTAACAGAAACAGATACAAACTTTAATTCGGCCTCTCCATTCCTTTCGTTATATATAATTTGCATGTTTGAGTCCGGCCCTGAAAGCAGGGTATCTGCGCTGTTGTTTTTAGTCCATTTCACGGTTGCAGGCGGTGAGGCTGCGGAATAGATTGTAAATTAATTTTCAGAAATATATAAACAAAGTGAACCAAGTTTGAAAAAAATGTGTACTTAATAAGTGTGTATCTTACCATCTATTTTGCATTTTAAGCTGATATTTTCCACGCCTTCATCTACCATTTTTCCTTCAAGTGGAATCACAAATCGGGGCGGTTTCACTAAGCCCACTTTGGAACCCTTCCTGGATTGGGATGGTGGACTGGGTTGAGGTGTCTGTTGGGTAACAGGCTTGGTAGGCTGGTCGATTTCCTTGACAGAAATCTGCTCAGGTACGGCCTTCTACACATAGTAAAACAAATCGAGTACTGGAATGAGTAACGTTCAAAAATCTTGATGGGTAACAATTTTCTAAATGAGGAGGTGTTTTATGAAACCAACCTCAAAGTTCTCCTTAACAATCAAGCACCCAAAACACCTCGCATCGCCTCCAGAGTTCACTGCTTTCACCATATAGTTGCCCTTGTCGGTTAGATCCACTTCTTTAAAGTGAAGTCGATGCTCATTCCTTATTTGGCAAATCTGTACAAAATATTATTTGAAACAAAAAATGTCCTTTTATTATTGCAAGTTTGTTTCAATGCACATGCCCGTATCCCAGAGTGTGACTGAATATGTCTCATCAACACAACTCGTACCTGCATCCTATTATTTGAATCTCTTATCTGTGAGTTATTTTTCCACCACGTGACCTCCGTGGCAACACCTGCGTTTTCCTCCATTTCCACCTTCAACTCAAATTCATGACCTGCAGTAACCATCTCATCTTGAATCATTTTTGTAAAAACAGGCGCCTTCACGGGCACAATTTTCTCTTCCTCTTCCGGCGTTTTCTCCACCACAAAAACTTGACACTTGGAGCTTCCCTCACCGCAATTATTTAACGCACTCACAGAGTAAATTCCATTGTCTCCCAAATCCGCCCTTTCAATCACTGCGCTGCACTTATCTCCATGAAATAAAAGTTTTAAATTTTTCCCTTCTTTCAAAGGTACCCCATTCCTGTACCAAATCACTTCCGGTTCTGGATTTCCAACAATAACGCAATCTAACCTGATACCCTCCCCAACTCTAGCTCGGGCGTCCATTAGGGGCATTTTGACGCAGGGCTTGATTTCTGGCGCATTTCCACCAATTCCATCATCCTCCGAAACGTTTAATTCTGAGTCTGACGTTTCAGCAGGTAATAAACCTTTCACAATAATCTGACAGTCAGACTGCGTCTCTCCGCCACAGTTTCTAATTAAAATCGAATATTTGCCAGAGTTCACGGGATATGCTTCATTGAAAACTAGCACACTCTTGTTATCCGACTCCATGATAATTTCCGCAGAGCTATTTGACTTGGTCAAAATCTTGGCGTCATCTTTGATCCAAACTATGTTGCAGTCAGTTGGTGACTCCCATTCGCACTCCACCCTTACACGTTGTCCAGCTCTGCTCATGAGATTTTTCGGGAGAGGCTTTGTGATTCGAGGTGGCAGTCGGGATAGCTTTTTGCTAATATCCACATCTCCCTTAATGAATAATTCTACTTGAGTCTCTGCATCACCCAACTTACTGGTTGCCACGCAGGTATAGACTCCATTGTCCATGCCGCTAACAAGCTCGTCAAACATGACCTGGCAGAGTACTTGGATTGCATGATTTTTCCCGTGTTCGCCTTGTGAACTGGGGGGATGTGCGACAAAGCTGGGAGGAACAAGGACGCTTGTAACGGGTTCCCGAATGGAGAGACGACCACTGGTTTCCACGACAACAGGAACTTCAGAGTCGCCATAAGCACGGCAAGTGAAAATTGCTGAATCCTCCGGAAGGGCTTCATCTATTGTGAGGGTTGCCAGAGAACCAGAGATAAATGCAGTCTTGTAATCAGGATTGTTTTGGATTTCTAAACCGTCTTTGAGCCAAACCAGTTTCTGGATTCGTCCTGTCGTTCTGTTAAAGAAATAAAAGATCATTGGAACTTTGTGTTTAGTCATATGTAAAATATTCCTGTAATTTTCATCGTTACGCAACTTACTTGCATTCTAAAACGACCTTATCCCCTTCATTGACCACGAGATCTTTCAAAGGTTGCACAAACATGGGTTCCAAATACTCTCTTGAAACTCTTCTTGGTTGTTGTTGCTCTAGTAGTTGCTGTTCCACCAAGTGAATATCTACATGTTCCATAATATCAGTTTCCGTGGACGTTTCCACCAACTTCTTGATAGTCTCTGTTTGCGTCTCAAAGGAACGAACACTTTCACTTATTGTTTGAGTCAGCGTATCTCTGTTCTCCTTTTCCTTTGGCCTGGTATCTTGTTCAATTTCCTCAAACTGTGTTTCCTTCTCCACCGTTTGTGGAGGTGGTTGCTGGGGAGGTAATGGACTCATTGACTGTCTTAATGTCTCCAATACGGCTAAAGTCATTCTCTCCTTTTCTTTTAAATATTCCTTCGTTTTGGCATCCAATTCTTCCTGCGTTTCCATAACAACACTGGTTTGGGTGCACATCTCTTGGGATTTGGGACGCATACTACTGGGCTCCTCTCTTATTACCCGAGTAGGCACAATTAACTCTTCCACCACCTCCTTTTCTTTTACCGGTTCTTTAGGTTGTGGCTTTGGAGCTTCCGCTGCCATAGTAACTGTTTTCTTCTCTGAGCTTATTGTCTTGACAATTATTTGGGATTCCAAATCCAGTTCCACATCAGAAGGTATCTGTTCACTTGTCGTCACTGGTAAGCAAGGTTCAATGGTCACCGGCATGGGTGGTTCAATGGTCACCGGCATGGGTGGTTCAATGGTCACCGGCATGGGAGGTTCAATAGTTACCGGCATGGGAGGTTCAATAGTTACCGGTATGGATTCAATCTGCCTTTTAATACTTTCTAGCAACAATGTCAAGTCACTTTCGACCCTTCTTATGTCACCGACCAGTTTGGTGCTTCGGTCACGTAGTGGATAATGTTGTCTTGTTTCTTCTTCTTGTGACACATCTACAAAACCAAATCGTCAATGTGGAGGTCCAAATTATTTTGATTTTTTATATGCTTATATTTTATTTGTCGGTTTCTTACCAAAAATTATTTTGGATATTCTTTCAATTTCGCCTAGTCTATGTTCCTGTTCCGCTTCTTTCGTCCTGAGTGAGTTCAATCTTTTGAGGAGATTTTCTATGGTTTCTATGGTGATTTCAGGTTCCTTCGATTTCGCAATTATGTCGTCGATTTCCTTATTAACTTGATCATAATGTTGATATGACTACGGAAAAAAAGTATTCCAAAATGAGTATGAATTTAAGCTAGCAAACTAGCTTTTATGAATCACACGAATGACTGGTAAATTACCTTCTCAATTAGCTTAAAGTATTCCAGACTAAGATGTATCAGTTCTCTTCGCCTGGCTTTCCTATCTACCAATAGGTTCAATTTGCCCAGTAGATTTTGAGCCTTCACGTCTGTTTTGGACATGCCTGCTGTAGTGAGCAACCTTGACAATTTTTCCCGGAGCGTCTACACCAAATATGTATATATTTATGTTCCACCACATTTCAATGATACTTTCTAAATATAATATATTATATCAAACAAAAACCAGATATATATTTTTTATTTACCTCTACAGTCCTCTCAAATCTCTCAAAGCTGGCTAGATATGCCTGCGCGTCCGCAAAATTGTTCCCATAGTTACAAGGATGCTCCAGTTCCGAAATCAGCTCATTCAGTGTGCGATTGATCATGTCCAAGTCATTATGAATCATTTTCTCTGTGAGTTGTCTCGTGAGTGTGTCTTGTTGTTGGGATAAGCTGCCATCCAGTCTGTCATGAATTACGGCGGTGCACAAGTTACGGAGTGTG
>JAHZNC010006884.1:0-13514 GCA_027744095.1 Zhuqinia jingwanae | reverse complement strand
CGGAGTCGAATAACCACCGAGGAATATCAACGTTTGAAAAGATTAAAAAGTAATCCAAACAATCATGGATGGGATTACATAGAAGTGCACAGAGAGGAGAGAGCTGTGTCCATCCTGAACTTGACAAGTAAAAACTTACAAAGCCAGTTTGCATTTGTAATCATGAATAACGTTGAATTAAAATGTATTTTGGTTGTAAATTACAACTTGTAAAATCAGTTTGTAAATTGATTTCAGTTATACATATCGTACATATCCTAGTTCCGTTTTTAAATCTGTAGCAGGGGCCAGCTTCACTCACAGAGGGAAAGTATCTTACCGTGTAAATTGTATTTCACAATCACAAAAATGGTAGTTAACTTAATCATTTTATGAATGTATCAGGGATTTAATGCTTTTCATAATGCTTTTTTGTGTATTGCTGTGTTTTGTGTTAAATAGTGTTCTAAATAGCCGGATTCAGTTCATTATTTAGATAGAAAAATGGATGTAATGTATTTTTGCACATTAAATATTTATTATTTCGGGAAAAAATTATGTATAATAATTACACTCTTGTCACACATTTGCTAGCCACTAGTTATAAACGATACAACAAAGTAAGTTATTTGCACAAATAACTTTTATGATGGCACATAAAAGATTAAATTTTTTTTAAACATATTAAGAATTTTCTTATACAGTTACAGATAAACAGATTTGAAGCAAAATTCAAACTACATTCAAACTGATTTAAATGTACCAAAACTTAAGACAAATTTGGTATTGTCAGGATTAACTTCAAATCATTTGTGATGATCTAAACAGACTCCCAAGTTTTTCTTTTTCAGTTGTCGAAACAGCAGAACCCAGGTTAAGCTCCGTGATGTCCAATAGTTCAATCGTACTTGCAAATTGTCCATTCAGCAAACTTCTAATCCCAGACGAAGTGATCTGCAAATTTTATTACATTTGTCTATTTTTTGCAACTAAAATATCCTTTTCAATAAACAGAAGTAAAATTTACTAGAACACTTACCGAATGCTTCCGATTTGAAAGGCTGAAAGAAGAGAGAGTAAGTTTCTTCAGAGGCATATGACAAAGCACCTTGCTCAATAGGTCATCGGTCACATGCGTGTATTTCAAATCGCGTAGCTCCAATACAGTTAGATCTATAGAAAACCAAGCAGCCTATACTTTCATTTCAATTAACCAATAAATGTCTGAAGATCAATGTTACTAACTTTTCAAATCCCAAAAGGTTGGAGCTCGGTGATCGTCCCCAATAAAGTCAGAATCTTTCAAATCGTTAACATAACGAAATGTCAGTTCCTCAAGTAAAGGAAGTCCCTTCCATAATTTCTGTAGGTTTACAAGCTGTTGAACTTTTCCTTCCAATTTGAGAATCTTCAAGCTTGGACATGACGTTATCAACTCCATTGCCCTTGCCAGACTCTGGTTTCCTTGTCGAATGTTTTCTTTTTTAAAGCCGTCAAAGATTATAGCAAGCTTTGCCACATTTTTCCTTTGTATTCCACCACCAAACAGGAAATTCCACACTTTAAAGAGATTGGGATCCAAGTATACATTACCATGGTCATGTAGCGAAACAAAAATTTTCTTTAATTTTGGCCACTCCCGTCGAAAGGAGTCGTCAAGCTCTGGTATCCAACTGGTCCAACCCCCGTAAATTGTAATATCTTCCAAATTTGGCAGCTCCAACAGAAATGAATTGTACCGTGGGTCCTTAATAGATATAACCTTGGCATTAATGATGCTAATCATACTGGCCAATGATGGCATCTCCGGTGCACGGTTATCGGGTTGCAACAGATATTCAATGAATTCTCTATGCACATTCCATTTCAAGAGTGGAGCACTTAAAAGGCATTTGCGTGCCATACCCACTAATTTACCCATGGGGACACCCCAATACTGAAAACAGTTATACGGTAATTCAAGCTCTTCCAAAGATGGCAGGCTCGTTTCTACAAGATTAGCTATAAAATCAAATGCATTTTGCGTTACAGTCACGGAAGGGGATTCATCAACCAGGAATCCAAAAATCTTTAGACTTTTTAATTTCGTCAAGGTCGATGGGATTTTGACTTTTTGTCCTTTAGCTGAGGAGGTTGATGGAATTTCACTTTCTGTGCCAGATACAATATTTACTATCCTCAAGTGAGCGACATTTGGGAATAAATCGAAGAAATTGTACATTCCTGCAAAAGACACCGGAAGTTGAAGTCTTACAAAGTACAAATGAGTTATACTACTGCCAGATGTGAAGTGATCCAGGAAATACTGAAAACGCGTGCTGATGCTGAGGAAAGCTGATTTGCCTGGAAAGTCGAAAATTGCTCCTGTTTTGATGGGCAAGTCGTTGCGATTCGCCAAGTCGTTCATCCAACGCAAGTCCCGTACATGATTTCGTGATTTATTACGGGCCTGGTTAAGATCACTTTCTCCAAAATCAACACAGATTCTGCACTTGGTCCGTAGTTTCTTGGTTCGAATGAAATCCTTTGCTTCGTTCTGGAAGGATCTGCTAACCCGTCGTAGTCTAAGGAGGTCATCCACTTCCAGAAAAGAAAACAGATGGTTCCTGCAAACCTTTCATAAAAATGGAACAAATAAATAAAAGCAATGGAATAATTAAATTGCAACACACTTTTTAATTAAAAAATTGGATACATGTTAGAAATTGATGCCGTGTAACCAAAATTTGTAATAACGTACACGAATTACTCGATGCAAAAAATAACTTTATTTATGTCTCTTAACATTGTTTTTTATTACGTACCAAGTTATTCAGTATATCCAAGATACTCGTTGACATTATAAGACTAAGATTTGAATTAGATTTATTTTTAAAATTAGTATTGGTAATCCGATGGCAAAATTTATTTACTTTTTCAGTTTTTCTTCATAAGCGTATTCTGAACTACTCTCCTGCATAAATGTTTTTCTCAAACTTGGAAACTTCCCACTTCCTTATGTTTGCTCAATGATTTAGTTGCAGTGCATATAAAGGTATGTAGCAAAGCAGTGAACCAGTTAGTTGCATGCAGCTCAATTAAAATAAGGACGCGCCCGAGAAGCAATAGCAATAGCAGAAAGAAGCAATAGCAATGAGAAGCAATAACAGAAAGAAGCAATAGCAGAGAGAAGCGTAATAGCAGAGAGAAGCGCGTAATAGCAGAGAGAACCGTAATATCAATGAGAAACGTAATAGCAGAGAGAAGCAATAGCAAAGTGAAACGTAATAGCAGAGAGATGCAATAGCGGAGTTTGGTGAAGATTGGTGAAAGTTTATGATTTTTCATCCCCAACCCCCTGAGGAAACTACGCTGGAGGATGAAAATTCTTATGGATTAAAGACCTTGAGCTGTAGTATGCGTGTACCAAATTTGGTAAATATTGGTGAAGGCTTATGAAAATTCATCCCCCACCCCTTTAGGAAAATACCCTGGGGGATGAAAATTCTTCTAGGCGAAAGACATTTTGCTGTAGTATGCATGTACCAAATTTGATGAAGATTGGTGGAAGTTTATGAAAATTCTGAGTATTCAGGACACGACACACGCACGCAATGAGGGAATTATAAAGTAGATTTAGGAAACAGGTACATACATACATACATATACGAAGGAGAGAGGCTGCAATTTTAGAAATGACCGAAGGGTGGTCCTTAATAATTATGCTTGTAAGCCAAGCGCTTAGATTTTAAAACGTGTTAATGTCTCATTTTAAGTATCCGCATCAGTTTGTTGGGAAACATCAAACCAATAATTTTGATGATATATAACGTATTAAATGTATTATCTGCCTGGATGAAAAGTGAAACGTAGGCAAGAAAAATGTGCAAATATGCAAGTGAAAGCAGCTTCATTTCCAAAAAATAAATTATTATTATTTATTAAATTAAATATGTAGGTATTTTAAATAATATGTAGTCGAAACATTATTTTGCATGCATATATAATGCAAAGCATATTGTGTTGTTGTTCTCATAATTTTTGTTGCTTTGTTATATAGTTGTGTCGTACGGAGGAGCTGCTCCATTTCACTCGCTTTGTTTCTGTTCATTTCATCAACATTTGCATATTTGCCGATGGTAAACGTAATTTCAAGTTTTTTTCACTAATTTTCACTTAATTAATTGCGACTTTTCCCAAATTAGTATGAGGAGGAAAAATTTGTAAAAGCTGGGAAAGCTATAAAAGGTGATGATCAATACAAAGCCATCATTCAATTGATGGTTGTCGTTTCATCCAGACACTTTGATAATGGTTCAGTGAGCAGTTTTCACATCACAAGTTTTCTAGCAGTCTAATTTAGAACTACGTCAAAGCTCATAATTAGGCAAGATTACGTAAGAGTTACTACAGAAGTTGAAAGTATTTTATTAGGAGTTGATTATAAATTTTTGTTTGAGATTTACAAACTTGTTTTGGGTTGCAGATACAGATTCTTTATCTACGATTTTTTTGAGTTGATTCGTTCGGCAAGACTCTGTAAGAATGAATCCAGACGCTAGCAGGAGCATAAATGTCACCACTTCGTTGACCGCGGACGAGAATTTGACGTTTGATGGGTCCTCGGCCGGACATGGAATAGAAAATTCTGGAGGTGCATCGTTAATTGAGGAGGATGGTAGGAGGGGAGAAGGGGATAGTGATTCCATACATTCCTCCATTGATTGCGAGGAACATGTGAGACAAAATGAGCAGGTGCAGACTGGGATAATATCAAATTTTGCACAAGAAGAGGTAAGTTATATTTATATTTTGCTAAATCACTGGGTTTGTTTCATTCAAATATTATTTTTTACTACTAATTTCGATACCATGTGTAACTTTGCAGTGTATTCATTCCGTTTGTTTTTGCATGATAGGAAACATTCTTCTCAACCAAACCCCTTGTGGAACTTCCAGGTTTGCCCTTGATGAGAATTTTTCACGGCTATGAAACTATGGATCGGGTTCAATACGAGCCGCAATTAGAAGACATTGAAGGATTGACTAACATTTCAATGATGTCGAGAGAGCAGCCTTGGCAACGTGTGGAAGTGCTGCACTCAATCCCATATCAGGGGCCTATGGAACAGCCGATAGCCCCATTGCAAGGATTAGTAGAACAGCCGAGAGTCACTGTACAAGGATTTACTCAACAGTCTGAGGTCTCTCAACTGGAATTTCATCAGCCGTGGTGCCTGCAGCAAGGAAATTTGCTTGCACAACAAGACCAAGTATACGCTCCCGTGCCGTATGTCTCGCAACAATTTCAAAATGCAGTTCAGGGTCAGACGTACTTTTCACTCAACTCACTAAGCACTCAACAGATTTACCAGCAATGTACACAAGTCCACCCGAGATTTGCTACTCCACCTGGTCTCTCGCACGGTGCTTACCAAATGTTCCGTCCGTACTCGAATGATTTTCAGGCTGTCGTTTTCACCCCTGTGCCAACGATGGAAACATGTGCCCAACCTGGCCAACAGGTCCTTGGTCATGGACATTTGCAAGGAGAAGCAGCATCAGTTTCTAGTGCTAGTTATGATTATGATTTGTCGGTTTGGCAGCACCACCGACAGGAATACATTCGTGTACAAAGCTCTGTCAAAAAACAGAAATCCGTCGGTAAGAAACATCGGCGGCATGCTGATGATACACAGTTGAATCTTCGCCCACCCCAAACTAACAGACGTAAGCATAATTTAGCCTTTTTATTATTATTTGTTTTATAAAATATTAATAATTACATATACCTAATCTGATTTTAACACCCTTGCGCTCTCATTTTCAGAACCGCGAGGACGCACAATGGACGTGAATTGCTCAGCTGGGGAGTCGTCAAAGCCGTGGGAAGCTGGCCCCTTAGATTCTGTTCGAGCGACACTGGCAGAAATAGTACTGTCTACGGATTCAAACGACAAAGTAGATGGCTCACCTGTCACACCAACACCAAGAGCTATTAGATCAGAGGGTGAAACACTTGAAGAGGTAGCTATCAGAACTCCAGCCAAGAGCTATGCAGGCGTTTTAAAGTTGCGTAATTGCTGCGTATTCTGCAAGAGCAACAAAGAGCGGTGGGAATATTATTCCAATCATAATCTGCGTGATGAACATGGGCACGTCACATGTCCAGTTCTGATGAAGTTAGTGTGTTCACTCTGTGGGGCAACAGGGCACAAGGCCCACACTGTCAAATATTGCCCGTTCTACGCGAGTCCGGAGAAAGCCGAAGGTTCCAAGCGACCAAGCAGTGATGCTGAAGATGCTGACCAGGAAAGGAGAAATGGAGGTGGTTCAGGTGGAATGGATAAACGGCCTAATATCATCACTCGAAATGCGGCTGGAGGGTACACCTATAGGAGATTTTGAAAGGAATAATGCTGAAACAAACGTAATTATGCTATTCAAAATTTTGCTAATCCCGTTTTTCGTAACTGTAGTATATGTACATGCTCCTGTTGTAATCAAAATTTGATCAGGAATTTCCATCATTCTATTTCTTTAATGTATTTTGGAAAAATGGATAGAGGATAGAGTAATGACGTTGAATGAAATGATTTGTTATTAATGTTGTATTAATAGAGTAATATTCATCGAACTAGATATTAGGTTTAGGTTATGTACGAATCATTAATGGTGTGTTTAATATTAAAGAATGATGTTTATTGATATATTGTGCTTACAATGAAGTATCATAAATTGTTAATCAAACCTGGGCTATGTAAACTTTAGGTTTAAACAGTGTATATATGAATAAAACCAATTAAGTAATTTTTTTTAAACTCCAATACTTTGGCTGTGATTTGTTTAGCATACTGATAAAATAAATTTTCATTGGTGTCACTTAAATCAAATCAAATGGCACGCTTTGAAAATGACTGCTGCCATAATTTTTGGGTTGATTATCACTGGTCACCGGAGAAGGTGATTCTGTCTGTCCGATAGCGCGTTCTCTATTAATTTGTGACTATGCATAGCGCAACATCATAGCATCATGGTTATCATCATTATTTTGTTGATGTCGTCATGGTGGTGATCTCTTCATCTAGATTCATGTCTGGGAGTTTCGTAGTAGAAGCAAGTCGACTGAGGGATGGATACGGGACATAACTTTGATAAGTGTACTTTTTACTACCAGCCATTTTCCTGACTTGGTGGTACTGGGGTCAGTCATTAGAGTTCAACTCCTTTTCCAAGTAGCTTAGAACTTTCTGTAAAAAACACAACTCATAAATTTACTTTTACCAGTTTACAATTAATTCCATATCCATTAATAGTTAAAATGTGCTACAATATTTTTTGAAATGCACATGATTAAAAAATATTGTTGTGTAGCTTACCAAGGACGAAGGACACCTCATGACAAAAAAATAAAGTTGTAAAACATAAATACGTAGCTGTGAGTTGGCGCTAATGATGAAAACTAATGTGCATTTGTCATCAAAATATTTTTTGAGGGATTTCGACGACCGTTCATCAAATATTATTTTGGTTGAAATACTCTTCATACATGCAATGAACGAATACACAAAGCATACATATGTACGCACACACGCATGCATACTTCTGTATATACACACAGGGATTTCGTAATAAAAAATTAAAGTTTCCACTGAACGATTCATTTCATACACTGGTATTACAGCAGCAGGAACCTGTACCATCAACATCAAGCTCTCCAGCCAGCACCAAACTACTGGTTTCGATAAGCCACACTCTCCAGCTAAAGTAACTATTACGTAATTGGTTGATTTTAAGTTTTCTACATTTTACAACGAACTTACTTTTTGTATCGGACTTCTTGTCAAACAAGTAGACATCCAATCCTCTTGCCTTCTGTATTTGGATAGTTCCTTGCGTGATTTGACATATGCGCGGTCCTCATTATTTCCCCTTCCACGAGAGGTGTAGGAGCTTTCTGCTCTTTGCAATCCTTCGGCGCTGAATCGACTTCATGCACATATCATGGAGGTTAGTACGTTGGTAATTGTTACAGCGTAATATTTATTCGTATGAGCTTAAAGATTTGACACACCACAGTACAGAAAGTTCAGCCTATTTATACTCGTTTTAATATTTATCCTCGTGGGCGTAATTTTAAGTATTTCAAAACTTTGAAAGGGCTTAGAACTAATGATGAGTTATTATGAACTGTTTATTATTCCTTAAAATTTTCTCATAATCTGCCGTCCGTCCGTATCCGCCTTGTTTCGAAAGCTGTTTTCGAAAGATTTTGGAATTTTATTTTCGGTAATCGATACCTGAGGACACTATAGCTACTAGTTTGGACATAGTTCGAAGACATGGTCAGGGGGTCATCACACGGAGGCAGGGGGTACAAGTAACTCATGCATGTCAATATGCACATCTCATACATGCACATGATTGTAATCTGACATCCTGATTATAAATATGATGTTCATTTTGAAATCGCAACTAGTTAATTGTATTTCGCTAATTATAATTATTTAACTATTATAGTCGGATTTTCACCAAAATTAGTAGATAATTTAGTAATCGGACACGCTGATTGAGTACGAATGTGATATTTATTCTGTAATCCCAATTACATTTCGTTATACACATGATAATTTACAAGCATATTCTTGCAGATTATCATGTGGGTGGGGCTAAAATGTTTTTTTTTGTTACGATGTATTTTGGGAACGATGACGACCCCAGTCTAAGCTAGAAAATGTGTAAAGGGATGACATTTTAGGAGCGAATGGTAGTA
The DNA here is from genome assembly GCA_027744095.1 of Zhuqinia jingwanae. Classification (NCBI taxonomy): domain Eukaryota; kingdom Metazoa; phylum Arthropoda; class Collembola; order Entomobryomorpha; family Paronellidae; genus Zhuqinia; species Zhuqinia jingwanae. The sequence continues at coordinate 4,783 of JAHZNC010006884.1, read as the reverse complement.
GTTTGGACTGTTTGGAGTTGACGCTAGCTGCTAACAGGTAACGTTATTGAACATAACCAAAAGACCATGAAGATTGTAACGTAACAAAATTGGCATGCGTAATTCATAACACATAGAGTAACCCATACGACGAAGTAGTGTACAAAACAAAGTAGGTTTAATAACATTACAAACAAACTGGGACTTTCCATCCACTGATCTGTTGCTGTTTGCTTTTAAAAACATCAACTTTACTGTTTCTTGAAACGTAGTTTTGTGAGTTTGTGTCACTTTTAATTTACTTAATTTCAACCAAGTAGTATTGAATTTTAATTAACGGTAGGATTGGAAGATTTGTTATATGGTCAAGAAGGAAAAACTGTGAGTTTTGTGAGTTAACTTATTTAAATACCTTGAAAATTTTAATATTTATTTTTAATAGTAGACTAAGTAGACCCTTTGATATGTATAAAGTTTAGTTTAATGTTACTTTTATCATTATTTTTAATAACATTTCCACCTTTAAGTTTATAATAGTTTGTTCTTGCTATTTCAGCAAAACAATCCAAAAACTGGTGTGTGAAATTAAAGCAACCGCAACCCAAAATTACTCATAGACGATCATCTGCTGAAGATTTTTTACGGTAAAACTTAACATTTTAAATGGTGACAATGACAATTTCAGTTCACACATGTAATTAATGAATAATGCGGAATGATGTAAATTAAAACTAAATAAGTCTACCTGTTTAATTTTTTAGTTGAAAGGTTATAGAAGAGACGTGGACGTGATGGACGCTGAACTTAATTTCGAACATCTATCATCCGTTTTGTCGTCATCTGCAAACAAGGATGTCATGGTCGACAATACAAGTCTTCCAACTATCAATCAACATGAAAGGAATGCGAGTGAGAACGACCGCGAACAGAAGCAGGGACCTGATCTTTACAATCGAGGGAAAATAACTGAAGAGTTTGGACGGAATTACAACTATATCAGAGAACGCAGTATGCAACACGTGGGGATTATGAAATCTTTCAAGGGGTTTACCCTTCAGCAAAAAAATTTTATGAATGATTATTTCGACACAAAAAGTGAAGTCTGTTATCGTTTCTACAAGTCTCTATTACTGTCCAGTAAGCGAAATATTCTTCAAATGAGGAATGGAATCATTCCAATTGGAACTAGTTCAACAAAGGTATTTCTAATAGCCAAAAATTATTTGACGAAGCCTAAACAAAATTTGAGAAACGGCCAACAGACTCGCGTTGTCCAACATCATGAAAAGACAAAACCAAAAGCATCAGTAAAACAAAATGCCCTGGATCTGCCGAACATTAAATCTGATGATGGCACTGTCACTCCTGGTACACTGAACGCTCTAACTTCAACACCATCTCTAAATTCCAAACCCACTCTAAGAAAAATTCAAACACCAAAGCGGTACATGGATGGGGAGCTAGGTCGAACGTCAGCTAAATCTAGGCGCCGGACCATGGCTCTGGATCTGAAAAAGAACAAGGAACACTTTCAAATTGGACTCTTACCACCAAAGTATCCCAAGGAATTTGAAAATGGTTCTTGGGATAGTAACAGATATGATTCTCAAGCAGTCCGCTTGGACCGGAGAAAATCTAATAAGAAGCAGACCTTTAAAGAACATGTAAAAGATGACAGTGGATTATTTGCCATTTCCAACTTATTACGTAGTGGAGAGTTGCTAGATATCATGGCTCAGCATGAAAGAAAATGTAGGAAACTAACTGGTTCTGAGGTCTCTGGCGTTTTTCAACTCATGCGTGAGGTTAGTACAGATAAGTTATCCGAGACACATATTGCAGAGTATATGTCTGAATATCTACTGGAATTTTATCATGGTTTAATTTTTTTTACTCTTGCAGAACCAGAATGGTCACAACCCAGAAGCCGAAACTACCGTCCCATCCCAAGTCACCATTGATGGGCAGATCCCAATCCCTACAGTATTTGCAGCCAATACATCTCTGTATTACAGTACTAGGCCACGCGTGCCTCCAAAGAGTTTCAAAAAGCCAGCATATACTAGCCAGAAGTCTAGAAATACTCCCATTAACTTGATACTTCGTCTTATCCAACCAAAATTACGACTGAATGGGCCCAGCACTATAAACATCAATGGGTCATCTATTCCCATGCCGTATCTCACCGGAAGGACATTTAAAAAGAGGACTTCACTACCCTCTCGGGCTCCGCCACTATCTCGGGATCTGGTGCAGAAGCCCCAACAAAATACATATCGACAATCGCGTATCAGCGCAACAAAGTACATTGGCATCCCCGTTTCTGACTTCAAAGATCCAAAGAATTTATACCTTCCGGTGGTTGATGCACGGCTAATGCCGCCACCACCACCGCCACCGCTGAAGTCACGCCTGGTTTATGGCATGGAACGTATACGTTTTAAATTAAATTAAAAGAAAAGATGATCCGGTCTAAACATCCAATGTCAAAAATTCTGTTCTGACATTTAACCCGTTTAATTAGTAGAGCAGTATTTCATACTTGAACTGATATTGGATTAAACTGTAAAATGCAACTTATGTGTCAAAACTTGATAATTTACATGTTCGTGTATGCTACAGAAATATTTCATGATGCAATTTTGATTATGTTCACTTAAAACCTACTAATATTACAGCTTATGTAAAAGGATATAATGAACTGTACTTGTACTTGACATATGGACGAGCAATTCAGTTAAATAAATTATTTTCTTCCTTTTCCAACAAATATTTACATAATGTAAATTACATTTATCATTTACAGTTTATTGATTAATGACCAATATAAGTAACAGTATGAACATCATTCTATACAGATAATCCTTTCTTGTTACGGATGCTCTTTCATTCATATCGCCCTACAAGTTAAACGAAGTCATTGGTTTATGAAAATTTGATTATTATCAGCTCATCATCAACATACAATTAGTTGTATGTGAATGGATAAATGTCATGACGGCAAAATCACAATTGACCGTGATAAATTAGCATAAAAGAGGCTGTAAGAAACTACGATAACCAGCAAGCAAAGTTTTGAAGAAGTATCAAATTGCCCCAAGCTTTCACTCAACAAATAAATCTTTTTGATGAGCTACATGTCTTTGGTAAAAAATATGCCCGTGCAACTAGGCTCTACTTTTACAAGAGAGTGTGTTATCTTACGTTGGTAAGGTTGTCCGTCCGTCTCTCAGCACGCACACTTCAGAACGGTGTACTCAAATGTCTTCATATTTGGCACACATATACCTTAGGTCATAACTCAGAACCCTATTGATTTTGAGTCCCCCATCGAATCCTCCGGAGGAGTTATGAAGGAAACGTTGATTTGTTACCTTTATCGTATAGGAAGTGACGTATCATTCGATTCACTATCAGTCACGTTACACCTTTATTTCTATCAACTAGAGGTCCTTAGGGCTTAGGGAGGCGAAACTTCGTCAGAGCAACGGCAGTTTTGTATACGCAGCTTAAAAGAGTATGGATTCAAGAATAATTCATATTAGGAACAAACGATTGTTTCCGAGGTGGATGAAGTAATTAAATGGATTGATACTGAAATGGGGAAAAATAAGGAAGTTGGAGGTCTCATTCAAATTTTTTCCATTGCAATCAACAACGCACTTTGGACAATTTACAGCGGCCAAAAAGCTGGTTTGAATGCCACAAAGCTGAATCAAATGATGCTGAATGTGTTCGAGTTAGTTATAAAAAATAACTTCTAACACAAAAAATGAATGAACTTGTGTTGTACCTGATTTTTGATCCAATGCAGCGTAGTGTAAAAACTGGACTGAGCTTTATGCCCTGGCTCAAACATATCGCACCAGAAGCGTCAGGTTACAATTACCTGGGCAGGGTTAGCAAAGGGTTGCATGTATTTATTTAAAATATAGTTGAGAAACACAAGGAGACTCATGTAGCAGGTTCCCCCGAGATGTTATTGATACTTATATTGATGAAATGAAAATAACTCAGGATCCTAAATCGAGTTTTCATGGAAGCCAAGGAGGTGTTGCGAAAAGCCTTCTAATTAAAATAAACAAAATACGCTACATAATTTTATATAATTTTTCAGACATGAACAAGAGTATTTAAATTGGTTATTCATTATGTTCTGTATTTAATTACTTTCCAGAGAAACATACGGTTTCTTCGATTGCAACGGTACTGGAAGCTGGTGGTGGGACAAGTAAGAGACTATGGTCCCAACTTTTTTTAATCATCCAATAGTAATAGTTAGCTATGTATGTAGGCTTTTCCAGGGTGTATCAATTGGGGATTAATAATCACGATTAAATTAATTGAATTAATCGATTAATTAATCTTTAATCGATAATCCCAGCAATCCAAAATTGGCATGAATCGATCGATAACCGTTAATTGAGGGGTCTCAAATATGCGAATTAATCTTTAATCCAATTAATAAATCGACCGTCGTTTAATTACATGAGCATATTCATGCATGTTTGCGGCTTTTTTCCGCCATTCAGCTAGCATATGTATAGAGCACACATGGCAGCTCCACAAACACACCAATGATGCTGTACTTTACCTACAACCACAAAAAAATGAACTTTTGACAAAAGTTAAGCTCAAGAAATATAAACCGATCCATAATTCCAGTAAAAAATAGACATGAATTAATCGTTAATCGATTATCTAAAATATCACTGGTTAAAAATTAATCGTTAATTCGATTAACTAAAATCTCACTTGTTAAAAATTAATCGTTAATTCGATTGATTCAAATCTCCAATTAATA
>JAHZNC010006883.1:0-21977 GCA_027744095.1 Zhuqinia jingwanae | reverse complement strand
TGGAGGAACCAGATTCTCAGGATATGTTTGGAGAAGAGGAGGATGACGTTGACTTGAACGCTTTGTCAGGTTGCAATGATTGCTGAATACTGACTCTCTCTAACTTGCAAATGTTAATTAATATTATCTAATTCAATTTTCGAATGATTGCTGCTTTACAGACGAAGAGTCAGAGGATGAAGCAGATGATGACAAAAGATGTGCAAAGAAAAGTTACCCCGTAAGAAAAAACGAGGTTGGTGAGTCGCAACTACATGTGGCAGCCAAAAAAGGAGAAATAAAAACCGTTAGAAAACTTATCCGGCTAGTAAGTGCATTAAAATAAGTCATCATTGCTTTCACAGAGAACATTTAACCTTGAATCTATGATATTCAGGGACATCCAGTACATATCAGGGATAACGCTGGGTGGACACCATTACACGAGGCTTGTAATTATGGGCACGCAGATGTTGTTGAAGAGCTTCTCAAGGGTGGCGCAAAAGTTAATGACTCTGGTGGGGCATTAGCTGAGAAAGTTACACCATTACACGATGCAGCTAGCAACTGTCACAGTGAAGTTATGAAGGTTCTTCTCAAATACAAGGCGGACGTTCTAGCGCGTGACATTGAGGTTGGACGAAGTCGAGATGAGAATTATCTCACATAATTCTTCCTAAAATATCATTTAAAAATTAATGCAAGTTTTTTTTTCTACAGGGCAAGTATGCCATTGAATGTCTTATGACGTGGCGTGACTCAGGTGGTAAAGACTGCACGGATAGTGAGCTTGATGGGTACAAAGAAGTGAAGAAACTAATGAAAGAGTTAATGGCAAAAGGTACATGTTGTGTAAATGAAAACTATGATGTTAGCTTGATTGAATTTGAAAATACTTTTCTTCTCGTATATACAGACAGTACGTTCTACATGTACTGTTTACCACTTCATATCCCGTTTACCTTTAAGGAACAATTATTTCTCACATTATTTTACAGCCGGAAAACCTTACAGAACGGAAGACGAACAAAGAGCCAGAAGGAAAGCGCATACCACAAGAAGCGCAAGTCCAAAAATGTCTCTACTGGTATCCAAACCCCGAGACTATGAATGTCCCATACCGGTGAAAGTTTTTACAGATGACTACGATCCCGATGAGGAAGGAGTTGGTAAAAAGTTGTACCAAACCACCATCAAGCAAGTTCGACGAAAGGACATGGTTGGCGGTGCAAAATGCAATGCTCGATCTATTTCACCGGGTCCAACGGGTGCTCTGGTTCCCTCGGAAAGAAACGTCCAAAATCAGACTGATTGGCTATTAGGAGATGACGAAATTGATCCAATAGAGCCCAACACGTCTCGTCAAACCTTGAAATCAAAGACCAAAAGAAAACGGGATCCAATGGATGATGGGGTGTTAAAGGATCGTAGCACAAGAAGAAAAACCAGCGGTGATGGTAGAGGTGACAGACAACAAAGAAACCAGAGACAAGCAACAACATCCCTAGATGATAAAGAAGACGATAGCTTTGAATTAATGGATGTTGAATCTCAAACTGCAAATCCGTCGTCATCTAGATCACACGACCACACCACTACTGACGAGTCAAATGTGTTGGAATTTGAATCAGAGGCTCTCGCCAGTGACGAAGATTTTTGTGCCCTTTATGAAAATAATTTTCGTCTAAATATCCCAGAGCAAGAAGATTTCTTGCCAAGCCAAAGACCTTCTAGGAGTACGTCGGAATTCGGCAGAACTATCGATGTTCCAATAAACGAGCGGAGCGACGATGAAGATGATGTAGTTTCTATTTCAACTAAGAGTAGACGAGCAAATAAGCACATCCCGGCGAAAAAGGTTCGACCTACAATCACCGTATCCTCTGATGAAAGTGATGACAACAATCACCGACCTGTATTCAAAACATTGGACATACGCAAATATTTGCACAAATCCGCCAACTCCTCGGATTCGGATGATGTGAACAGGACTAGAACAGAAGGGCATGCTGGTACCAGGCGCCGTAGAACAAGTTCCACATCATCAGCGTCTCATAATTTGAACAATCATCGAATTGATAATGAAGTAAAACATGATGTGCTACGTTTGAAAGTACATATACTTGATAACTCCTTACTAGTTCCTGTTGACGAAAAAAATCGTAATGAAAGTATTGATTGGCTTGCAAATGAGTGTGCCACAAGATATCTTAGGTTTGTTCTCAAATAATATTTTGCAGAGATGAAATCTTATTTGATTGCATATGTATAATGTTTGTATTTATTTTTATTTTTATATAAATAACAGATCCTATGGTGTAAAGCCACTTCTTACGTTACAAACTAAAGATGGTGCTACCTTGACAGGAACAGATTCAATCAGTTTTGTTTTAGAAGCCAATGAACGGGAAATTGTGGGAAACGTTACTGGTTTTGATTTACCTCCATTAACTGAACGATACTCTACTGCTTGTGTCAAAGCAGCTTTGCGTAAGTATATCAAATCCACAATTTTTTTTAGATATGTTAGCTGTTTCAAAGTTCAGCGAAACGCAAAGAAAAGATTTTAACCCATTTTCCATTTTATGTTAGAGGTGGACCCTGAGATAATGTCATGCTTAAATATTTGTCAATCATCAAATATTTTGAACTTGGATGACGTCTGTCTTCGTGGAGCGATTTCCAGTGTACTCATGAATGCACTGCAAAGACAAAATTCACTGAAAGTTTTGATTTTGTCAGGATGCTCCCTGTTTGACAGTGGCCTCTCTGTAAGCTTTCCTACAAGTATTTTGTTCGAATTCACTATGATTGGTTGCAACATTTTAATGTTCTTCTAACGTGCTATATTATTGTTTTATAGGAGCTTTGCAAAGCACTTCCGACACTGTCAGGACTAACCGAACTTGATATAAGTTCAAATGGAATCACAAATGCTGGCTTTACAGTATTTTCCAATGTGTTTTTGCAAGAAAATCGTCAAACTGACACTTTTTCCAAGTTATATAGTGTTGTAAGTTAAATTGTTATAGTATGTTACAGTATACTACATTGGGATTCGTAATGCTTAAAAAATAATTGATTTCTAATTTTTCAGCCTTTGGGCATAACTAGTCTAGTGTTAAGTCACAACCCACTGGGAAATCGTATTGGAACTACGTTAGCTGCTTTACTAGATAAACTAAGGGCATTGAATCGGTTAGAGATATCGGACTGTGATCTAACGGACAAGTTCTTTAGTTTATGCAAAAATGAACTTAACAGCGCTTTAAATAGTAATTAAGTAATCTTAATTATTACGTAATTTGTAAATTTGTTAGTACAATTTATTAGTGTTTTTTTGCTTGTTGAAATTCACAGAGTCACGCTTAGAAGAACTGGACATTAGCTACAATAATTTTATGGATGTGGGCCTAGAAAAGTGTTTGCAAAGTCTACCAGCTAGAAAAATGCGATCTTTAAACTGTTCCGCTACTTGTAGCAGCGGCAGTAATGATACAGTGGCCAGGGCCATCAGCACCTTCTTATCTGGAAATGAGGATTGCTGTAATCTAAAAACTCTGCAGTTGAATGATTGCGGGTTGAACGATAAATCTCTTGAATCAATTATAGAGTAAGGGCTTGATAATCGTAAACTCATAACGAACGTATTATTATTAATAATAATAATATTGGAATTCTCAAATATTTGTTTTCAGTAATTTTGATCGCCTTGTCAGATTAGACAATTTGGAACTAGCTTGTAATGATGACCTGACCTCGTTAAGGTACAGTACAAATTACAAATATATAATAAACTCAATTCCACAATTGCGTGTACCATACAATAATACTGCTATTTGATGTTGTTACATATATATATTTCGATATATACGGCTATTTGATATATCTCTTCTGCTATTATATTCTAGTCTTGTCAATATTTTAAAACGATCAGTGGATCACGAAATTCCACTTAGCAAGGTGGATTTGGGAAGTATTCCCAAGCTGTGGGATACTAATCGTGTTACTGACGAAATGGTCCTTCAAGCCCTCATCCATAAATTAAGTTCAGAGAAGAAGCTTTCGTTATTACGAGTGCCTACTACTGAAATGGACTCTGGGAGTAGCGGGAGTCAAAAAAGGTTGTCAAAATTGGAACAACGAACAATGGAAATTATGGAAGACTACGCCGGAAACTCAAATTTTCATCTTGAAAAGATTGGTGCTTGTATAATTTATAACTTTGAAGACTGATTAATTATTTACTTATATTTTACTAGTATTGAAACTGAACAGTATTATTGACATCAATAAATTTAAATTTATTGAGATTGAGATATGATGATGGGGAAGTGGAATGAGCCGCAGATTTTTTTACATGTTATGCAACAGAAATGCAGAAAAGATCGAATTTTTATTGAAATAAAAAACTTTTACTTTTCATGTAAAATATTTTATAAAGTAATGTAAATCACTTCATTGTATAAAGTATAATATTGTTCATCCAATGTACAGATTGAAATTATCTAATGTTGGGTTTCTTGATGTTTACGTAGCTTATTTTTATATTTTTCCATGAAATTGGTTTTGGGCTGAAAATTTGGACACATATAATTACATGAACACAAATAACTACATGTGGAACAAAATGCGTAATCGCGTTCACGTTCTGTCGCGGCATATTTGGACACAGTTACTGTTGACTCTGGTTCTGACACTTCGTTTTCCGATGAAACTTGCCTGGGTTTTGGTGCAGAGTCAGAGACGTCACTTTTGCCCGGACACGAATCATAACGAATTTCTGTAAAATATTCAGAATTGTATCCTAAAGATTTTGCATGGTCAAATATTTTCTGTTTTGTTGCTTCATCTAAAGTCTTTGTTGTGGCAAACACGTTCCAGGACATCTGATCATCTGCAAAGCAAGCTGCCGTGAAAGCAAAAGTCTTGTTGTCAGTCAAAGTTGTGTATGCACGTCCCACCATTCCTATGAATGCAAAAAAAAATTATTTACATAATGTACTTGACTTACTCGTGAAAAAGAGATGAATGCACTTTACCCTGAGACCAGTCCGATTTAAAGTCTGCAGTTCCTGGACCCGCTGGAGTAGTTCTGAGACGCCGTGTTTTCCCATTGTATCCATTTAAAGTGAAACCGTCAGCGTTTATTCCCCATTCCAAGCAACTGGCATAGTACAATGAGGCCTCAGGAATGTTTTTGTAATCAGTTTCCAGCAAATCGTGTGCTGAACGGTATAAATCCAGGCGACTGGCTAACGGATAATACCATTTCTCAACGGAAGCAAACTGATCAAACACATATTATACATAATATGCATGTTTAATACATTATCAGTTTAACGTTGACATATTATGCTACGGCTTGTAAAAAATGATATAAAATACCCAGTCTGCATCCGGATCTATCGCATTTGAAATTTTCAAACATGGGGATTCTTCCGCAGACTTCTCATTAATTGCTTTTGAAGTAGTCACAAAAGCTGTTATAATAATAATAAAGACAAAGTAAAAAACTGAAACTTGATTCATCTTTATTTTTATAAAACTATATATATCACGGGAAATTGGAGGATAAACTATTAAAACGTGGTCTTGAGACGCAATGCAGTTATTTTGTGAATTAACTTTAGCATATAATGTAAAATGTCCAATTGATGCCCAATTGTCCAGTGCAAAATCTTATTTTTCATGTGATGAGTGTTGTGTGTTACAAAATGTCATAATGCTATCAATGCTACGAAAACATCTTAGCTTTTGTACACATGCATGTTAAATGAAGTTATTTAAGCGTTATTGCCACTAGGCTAGGCTAGAGTAAAGAATAACCTGGTTAAAATTCAATGAATGAAGTTAGACTGGAGTTGATGACCTTGGGTTTCTGCTGTGTGTTGTATAGAGCAGACGACAAACAAATGTAGCGCAAATCAGAATACAAGGAATTTCTGAGAATTTCATTACACCAATACGTGTCCACTGGGTACTGTCCAGTGTCCAGTCCACATTGAATGAAGTATATAATATTATGTACCTACATATGTGTGGCATAGTATATGCTTCATATTTTTATATCTGTATGTCTCTGTTATGATGACCTGCTGAAGAAACCTTACTGAGATTCTCCCTGGAACATGACATGAACTGGATTTGATCTACTACATACATACGTTCGCTTATTCTATTTTTGTAATTATTATTCAAAAATAATAATTCGCTACTAATTAAACCTTTATTTCTTCTGTATATCAATCTTTAACAACTCCGCTTCATATATAAAATACACATTAATTACATGAGAGTTTAACAAAAACAGACTAATATTATTAATACTACTTAAAAATATGAAAGAACATGCCTATACACATAAAATAGAATACAAAATATACAGAGCAATAATAACAATATTAAAGGGTGACAAAATATATGATATGACAATATCTAGTGCTTTATAATTCCTATTTAAAATAGATTTTACGAAATGCATGTTGCATTGTAGACGAAAAGTTGAAGTGGTTTGTTTGCACTGGTATTTTCATTTTAGCTCTATAAAAAGTTCACAATTCTATATATCTGCTGCTCCAACAGAACAGAGGTCAAGTATGATGATGATGATTTGTTGTACTGAATCACAATCAAATTTGAATGTCCAGATTTGGATGGGCACATTCGAATCTGCTGCAGCGTTCGTCCCTAATGGCATGGAACACTTCTTGCAGGTCATACATTTCGCTGAACACATCGGGCACCCTTAAAATATTCATTAATTAAAAATAAGTTATAAATGCTGCCTTTTACTTCAAACGGAATTGTATGAAACAGTGATATGTTTTCATTGACCACTTACAAGGTCGCCACCGACCACAAGAACGCTTCAAATTTGGTCGACTTTGGATCCTTTCCCTGAACTGCCAGCTCACACAAAGCTCGTTTTTGACAAGTTGGAGAATCGTTTTCGTGTTGCGCATAACTGGTCAATAACCCCATTACAGGACCGTCAGGGCTAAGATCAACATCCTTTGGCGGCTCTTTCTTATTCTCTACGATAGCTTTTGCAATCTCTGGTGTCACTAAATTTTGCAATGATGACATAAATTCTTGCTCTGCCTTTTCTTGACTAACTTGTTTGGAAATATCTAGAGAATTTTTAATCAAGTACTGACTCTTTTCAATCTCAGTCGAGCTCTGTTCGGGTATGTTTGAAGCTTCTCTCACAAACATTGGTGGTTTTCTAGTAGTTTTCCTTCGACGAATTACCACATTTTGTCTATGCCTGATTGGATCGCGGTAGGCTACATCCAAGTTGGTTGTGATTTCGGAAATTTGTGGAACAATCCTTTCAGGTGGGGATATTTTTGGCGGCACAATCTCTACTGCAAGTCGTCCAGGCACAAGTTTATTTGAGGGTGGAGATTGTATTTCATCAGACTCAGGTCCTGAGAAGTTGTGCATATACTCGTTACTCTTCTCCATATACTCGTTACTCTTTTCGTTCATCCCATGCATATTTGGAATTTCGGGGAAGAGGCCTGGAAGCGCACTCTCATACTTGTTCACTTCAGTCTCAGGCCCGGGTCCCTTGAATACGTTGAATGGATTAAAGCCAGCATTTTCGGAGGATGAAGAGTACCTTTTACCATATTCTGGGTATAACTCTGCAGGGCTTCCATCCATTATTCTGTGCTCTGCTCGGAGAATATGGGAGGGGATGTCTTCAAGTTCTGGAGGCATATGGGATGATGGAAGAGGTGCCATATTATTGGGTGATCTTACCATTCCTCTGTCGCTTACTCGTCGACGGAAAACCGTAACCGATCGCTTTTGACGATATTTACTTTAAAAAATAACAACAATATAAAAATATGTAATGCATAAATGGGACCTTTGATTTGAACATTTTATTGCATTTTATCTGTTTCCTTACTTTGGTGTGGTTGGTACATGAATCCTGTTCGGGAATAACGCAGATACTCCAGTGAATAATAAGCCTGCCGGAAGAAGAACTTGCAGAGCTTTTCCAACGACATCAACTTTGTCGCCGATTGTATGTCTAAAACGAATACACCGAAAGTGGTCATACGTGAAATTCAATGGGACAATTTTTACTCTACGATTATATGTTGTGTGATTTGACAATCTTTACCTATAGCTACCATGATGGTGGTTGTACCCATATCCCGAAATGTGGTGATGTCCATGTCCCTTTCCATGATGTTCCTCAATTCCGTGACCTTTTCCGTAATGTTCCTCGATTCCATGACCCTTTCCATGATGTTCCTCGAATCCATGACCCTTTCCAAAATGTTCCTCAGTTCCATGATGTCCCTTTCCAAAATTTTCCTCAATTCCATGATGTCCCTTTCCAAAATGTTCCTCAATTCCATGATGTCCCTTTCCATGATGTTCCTCAATTCCATGATGTCCCTTTCCATGATGTTCCTCGAACCCATGACCCTTTCCAAAATGTTCCTCAATTCCATGTCCCTTTCCATGATGTTCCTCGAATCCATGACCCTTTTCAAATTGTTCCTCGAATCCATGATGGCCCTTTCCATAATGCTCCTCGATTCCGTGTGGGTATGGTGCGGCATCGGCTGGGCCGACCTCTTGATGCTCTTCATGAAACTCAATAACTGGATGATGATGGGAATGACTATGACCTACAGGATATTCTGGACGACCAGGGTGCCCATTTTGTTCAAAGCGAACGTGATCAGGAATCCTTTTACCAGATAACCCAAAGAACCTGTGACCTTTCTTTGGACTTGATGGTGTTAACTTACTACTTAGATAATTTTTTGGAAAGTAAAGCTTCTCATCATTTTGTTTTTCTTCTTGGGTCTGGGATCTTGGAGCAGCGTCATCATAATAAATTCGTGGATTTTTTTCACCTCGTGTTTCCCTGTCTGCTTTGGCAAGTCTCTCTCCATCATCGTCAGAGTTGTCTTCTGTTCCTAAAGTTTCTACTGTGGGTGAAATGCTTTCCTTTTCATTTTTGCTGTTTCCTGATGATTTGACTTCACTCACGTTTTGAGATTTCTTCACGAGTTCTCTGCCGTTGAGAGTAGACTCGAAAAAGTGACGCTCATCCTGGTCATTTGAAATGTCACGCTCTGATACTCCTTCTGCACTCGAGTATACATCCCCATCAGCATTTAAAAATTTCACTTTCTCAGCAGATCTGGCTTTGTGTGACTTTACTGTAATTGCTGATGTGTAGGTGGACAGTAATAAGACAAGCGAAATGCCTACTACTAGCTGCCGAATCAACTGCTCTTTGATCCGCATCTGAAATGTAATTTATTATAATTTATTATAATTTATAGTTTTTTCCCGCTGATTTTTTTATTTAACCCATTTAATTATCTTGTGTTTTCATTAGTTGTTTAAAACTGTTTTTCAATTGCCCGATTTGATGTACTGTACAAGCCAAAACTTTAAGGTTTATTTTGGCGTGTACAATAAAACAAGTAGTAAAATTAGCCGTGCCGTGACCACGCAGTTTCTCACAATGCCCCAACACAGCCAAAAAACCCAAACAAAGTTAAAACATTAAACTGTCACGTTGAATGTTTCGTTAAGTTATTTAAATTGCATTAATTACGTTCTGCATAAATATTTTTTCTTCCGGTTACTAGTTAAAATTACGTTATTTAAAAAAAAACATAATAAGGCGCATATTTGTATCAATGTAGGGTGTATAAAATGTATCTTGTGTTATATGTATAGTTCGTGCATGCGAATATTATGCTTATCAGTGCGCCTTGCAATACACACGCAAATATGCAATAGAAATGCTGAAAAACTATAGTCTGTCCACAACGATGAAAATTGATGGTGGTGGTACCAACACCATCATCATATTATGACTTAATAATATGTACAAAAACAAAACTACGGTTGTCAGTTTTGTCTTTTGACATCTTGTTGACTTGCTATGCAATGGGTTAATGAAGGTACCCCCAGACATTTTCCCTCTTAGACAAGAGTCAACTACTTTTACAGCCACAAAAAACTAAAATGGCCTAATTATCATATAGGTACATTATAATTTATAAATATGTTTTCTGCTATAAACTTATAAACATGAAAAGTGTAATTAATGTTAAGTAGAGTAAATATGAAGGAAGAAAATACGGTTTGGTCGGACTGGGTGGAGTAATATGCAATCAGTGTCTTTTGCTGGTCGGCAAATCGGCAATTCTAAGGAAAGAAAAGGATGAAAAGTAACGAGTACATCATCTTTCTTTTCCTTCCGCCTTATATTTTAAACTATGATGTTTTTTAAACTGAATCGTGAAATAGGTAAATTGCTTGCCAAATAAATTTTGTTTAAAACTAGCAGATGTACCTAAATTAAGTTATAACGCAGGAATTTTTCAAATTCTTTTAGAGCTTAAATTTTTCATGATTATACACTAAATGTAGCAGTGTGGGCTCCTTGCGTCATGCTCATGCCCTTCTATCACTTTATATTACTATAAGATTAAATCTCTAATACGAAAGCAGTTTAATAAGTAAAATTAATTAAATGAAGATTCACTACTTCTACAAAATACGAAATAGGAAACAGAAAATCAACATTCACCGGTCTTACTTCACTGCTTTGTTTGCTACAGGGAAGCAACAGCAGTGATTCATATATGTACTATTATGTTATGCAATTAATTTAATTACTATAAAATTCTAACTTGTAATGAATAAATCAGTGTCTTACCGCAAGGTCAGCCTTGAAAATTCAGCAGCTAAAAAAGTATTTCTCAGTTACAAGTTGTAGCTTCTTCCTTTAATTTAAAGAACCAATAAAAGTGCAAGTTGTTATTTATCAGTGATAAATTATCACATCACTAAAACCGATCAATTTAATTGCAAGTTACAAGAAGCAAACCGGTAGAATGACAGTTTTGTTTGTACGTAAGATGCAATGAGAAACTATATACTGACAACAAGAACAAGTCACAATTCTACTTACTCACCTTTCGTCTTTGCAACAACATTCACAAATTAAAAAAAAGCTTTTCAGATATTTGTCATACTGTAATCACGTAAACAACTTGAAAACAGAACCAATAACCTTTTGTAAATTTATGTTACTAATTCCCAAAACTTGTTTAGTCGTTTAACTGGCTACTTTACAATAAAAAACTTGATATGCACCCACCGAAACCGCAACAATAATAAGACATAACCACTTCACACCTCTGCAGCAAATGCAGCATAATATGTAACAATGCACTTCCTTCCTTTAAAAAAACAATAATAGGTAATATATGCACGTGAATAAATTAAGTGGACGAATTATTTGTCTCAAACAAAACAAAGGCGAATTTTTTTTAAAGGAAACAGATACAGCGATGTTATTATTTTCAACGGCACAAACAAAGTGCCTCCGTTTGATGCTCGTTAGCTGTTAACGACGGAAGACTTACTGACAGATAACCCTCACAAAACCTTATGGCAAAAGCTGGCCCCAAAAAGGGAAAACGAGTTCTGTGGTTCCTGCCTTATAAAATTATTTAGCTGATTTATGATTAACTCGCAAGAATGTATATGAATATTAGAAAATGATAAATTAAAATAGGCACACAATTTATACGACAAAGATATGTTACTTATGTCAGTTATGTATGTATACATGAACTATGCATAACTATTTCCATAAATATACCAAACCAAACCCTTTCATATAATGTGATTCATTATGTAAGTAATAATGCAATGTATACGCAAATAGCATGCCTTTTATTAGACTTTTTTTAAACTTTGGTGGTAGTGGTGGCGGCGGTGGTGGTGTCAGTCTCACATTGTTTGTGGCGATTTTGGTTAAGTAATTCCTTAAATGTGCATTTACAACAAAAAGATGTTTTTGACGATAACAAGCCAGAAAAAATACCATATATTATGATTTCATTTCATTTCATTCGGAAACAGTTATACACATTTACACATTATATGGATGTATGTATGCATATAATGTGATGTGCAAATGTGAGAAATTATGTATCTTTTGATGACTATATATTTACTTTGAAAAAAAAAATGATTATATAAGACTTACCATTTACAACTTGCTGTTGAATATATTTAATGTAGTACGTGCGGTAATGAGACAAAAGGTAGATGTTGCAAAGTAGGCAAAACAAACTTTTTATTCATAAATTGTTGCACTGCTGACTTCACTGTTTAGAAAAAAACACAAGTTTTAATAATAAGTTTCAATTAGGTATGTATGTGTGCACTGTACTGTACTTTGACTTTCAATTTCATCTGACAGCCTAAACCTGTTAAAAAAAACAAAATGTAAACAATAATTTCAATCCAATAATACACCACTAACTAATAATAAACTGCTTATGCCAAAAAAAACCAACTGAAAGTAAAAATTGAAAACTTTTTTTTTGTCTGTGTTTAAAAAATAATAATGACTTTTACGTTTATACGTACGTAACCGCTTACATAATCAATTTTTCCCCCTTAAAAAAATATGTAGATTTTATTAGAACTCCTTACTGCTCAGCAAAGATTCATCACTATCATTAAGCTGCTTACTACTTCTACTACTGGTATTATATAACTCTGAGAGGTGAGGTGTACAAGTACATGATTGTGCAATAGATTAAACTTATCTGAAGCAATTTCACTTGAGGGTAAACTTTTTATAACTTTTATTTTATGCTAGAGAGCAAATAGTTAAAAAGTTATGCAATTTTAAAGATTTATATTTGAGTGTATGTGCACTGTGCACCAACAGAGGTTACGGTTAATACAATGTACAAATTTTTAAATATTTTAAATGTGCACATCATAGTTGTACTTCCACACGAAGAAAAAGTGTGTATTATTTTATTGCTATCTAAGTGCATGTGCTATCTCTATACCCACATACAACATATGAGTATTATGATGGGCATGTTAATTTGAAATCTCATAGGTTATCTAAATCTAAACAGGGTTCTATTAATAATATTATGTTACGTTTATTGTACAAGAAACGCGTGTATAATAATGGCAATCATCATTATCATCATCATCATCATCAAATGTGCAAGCGTGAAACCAAAATAGAAAAAATGGGTATTATCAAAGCAAAGACAAGCAGTTGGTTAGACTTTTTTTAAACTTTCGATGGTTAGAAAAGATTTGAAACGACGCAGGAGCTATATGGTTGAACCAATCATTCATTGTCATATATATTTTTTTTTGTAGCGTGCCAAGGAAAATAGAAGCCGAGAGGAATATGCCACTGACACAATAACTCTAATGACGATGAGTAGAGGGCAAAAAGGATGCTTTGCTTTTGGTGAATTTGCATATACCTAATGCACAGTCGTATATTGTTCTTTCTATCCCTCTGCTTAGTAAAAAAAAGGTAAAGGGACACATCCCTTGATTCTTTCAAATCGTGTGGCGTGAAGACAAGGTGTCACTGCTACTCGCGCTTAAAAAAACTTTTGTTGATTTAACTTTAAAATTGTGAGCAAATGTAAAAATCAAGTTGCATGAACAAATGTTGAAAAGTATTATTTGGGCGAGGGATTGGTAGAAGAGAGATTTTTTAATTGAGATTAAGCATTTAGATTAACGCTACACTAGAATTACAAATGACAAGATAATCTCAATAGGAATTAAAGATTAAGTTACCAGCTATAAAATAATCAATAAAATTCATTCAAGATCAAATTAAAAAGGAACAAACTGAAACCTGAATGTTTACAAAAAAAAATATTATTGACAATAATATTTCAATTTAAAAGACTGCAATAACAGCAAAAGCATCTCGATAGTATCAACTCAAATCATTAAAATAGTCTGCATATATAACAGTATATATAATTAAAAATCGTAACCGTGTAAGATAAGTTTAATTACACGCTTATCTGCATACATGATGGACTGATTCATCAAAATATATTATGTAGCTCATTGTTTGTTTGTAAAGTTTGTACCTACATTTTAACACACAAGCAATGAACTTCATTCATCAAAAGGCACGTAATCAATTAGTAGCACATGCTAATGATTTAATGATAGTAAAAAATAAATAAATTACAAAGCATGTGTGCACCTCTTTTATCGCCTTAAAGAAAAAAAAGCATGTACCGTACAAAGTATGTATAACACATGAAAAAAATGGGTAAATGATACTGAATGATAGAACAATTTGTAGTTCTAGTGCAGGATATGCATTTTCTTTTACACATTTTTTTTAATACACACATAATATGTACATACATTAATGTTGCAAAATCATGATGTGTTTCAAAGCTTGCATAATATAATGTTATCTACCTGTGAATTTTTGATCATTAATGAATTTTAGTTCCCCTTTTATTGCCGGCGTCGCCTCTGACTAAATAATTTTTGGTTCATTTCATAGTAAAACAATAATAGGATATCTCTTTTTTTTTTAATTTAGTACATTGTGAACTGAGTATGAAACATGGAATGGTTTAGAGTTTAGATACAAAATCCATACAATTCGTCAATTAGGGTTCGACTATTTTAATAAGTGAGTAGCACAACTTTCTGATTTCCATTTATGATGGCGGGTCAATGCTATTTTGTAAAAACAATGAGAAAGATAACAGATTCGTTTGATGATGATGATGATATCAATTCATTCAGAATATTCAACATTATATAATCAGAGTTGATCAGCATTATATATATTTTTAACGAAGGTATAATTAATAATTATTCCCTACTCGCTCAGGCCTTTTTTAGGATAAGTGCTTACAGCATATAGCTGTTGCAGTTGAGGCTTAATTAAACATCAATCAGTTAAATTTCAATTAAATTTGATACCTTTTTACTACAGGAGTTGCCTCACACGCAGTATATTGTATTTCATTCCTTCTCGAGAACAAATATATTATGGATTTTGAAACGTTTTCAAAGTTTAAAAGTAGTATTATCATTATTTATTGGTCCTATTGAGTCGACGCAATAAAAATTGACAATGCAATGGAAGCCCATCAAAAATCCAAAAATTTGCCGGGGGTTGTATAGATAAATAATGTTCAATTACACGAATTACCTCATACAATTATAAAATGTCAGGGGAAGGACAATTTGCAATTAGTCTTGAAAGAAATTTAAAATTAATCATAGCATGAAAAACATATTTTGATAAAGTAGTATTTTATATAACAATAAAATGGACTATTGTTTTCTAGTGACTTACGGGAAGGACACACAATGGACAGCTATTTTTGAAATTGTGATCAAACAATAATGACAATAGCGCTTGGGCATAGAACTATCGTAATTAGTTAGGTAACCATAATCATTATTTAAGGATTATGAATCACAACAATAGTACATGGGTACATAAGTATTCCATTTTGACTTTGGATGCAGAAAGCAAAACGCATTTTAGTTTTCTGTCAAATTTAATAATTTGAAAAAATATTTGAGATAATGTAAGCATAAAAAAGTGCATTGTTTTTGTTAAAATATCATGAACGGCAAAATTTTAAATAAGGACACAAATTTTCGTAGCTACATAATTTATTTAACAATATGAAATAATTTAATTTCATACATGAACCCATACAAGAGCAACCGCTAGACGTTTTTTTGTCAAAAAATTTCATTTGCACTGCGCCAAATAAAGTGTAAAATGCCTGTAGCAAAGTTTACCTGTTTTTTAAAGAAAAAATTGCTCTAAAATATGATTTTTTTTTCTCTCTTTTTGTGAGAAAATTTTTTTCATCCAAAAGTAAATCACGTTTATTATATACAAAAATCCCAATTTGCATATTATGAACTCTATTCTAAATCTGTCAATGTTTATCTAGGTCACTTTTTTTCATATTGTGTGGACCGCAGTGGTCAAGGGATGACACTGCAAGTTTAATAGTTTAAGAAGCTCAGCAGGTGAGCATCTCTTGGATTAAATGAGGTGTTTATTATTATTATAAGCTGTAGTTTTCCTAAACGAGCAAGTTGAAAATAAATGGCTTCTATTTATTAACAACAATAGCTGGAGTATTTATTGTGTTTATAACAATGATAAAAAATAATAATAACAAATCATGCTGTTATTCTATTGCATTGTCAAAAGAGTGGGCAGTCAACCCTGTTGACCAAGTTTGTCAAAATTGAAATCATATAAGCTGATAAAATCATACAGATATAGAGATACGAATATTCATTAATTGAATACAATAAAAATGGATAGCATGTGAGATTATAAGATTTCAAAAATAAGTGCATATATTTTCAATTTAGAAATGTCAAAAAATATTAACCCAGTTTAAACGTTATCACGACCATTGATTTGTTATGTATATCTGAATTGCACCAATTTGTTTGATCAAGTTTTTTATTTTCGACGCACGTGCAGTCTTTTTCCTTGTCAGTGCACGCTTTAATTATTCTTCTTGATAGGATACTGAATTATAAAAAGGAAACTAGAAGTCAGAATAATAATAAAAGTAAATAGGTAGTTAGTTATGAACTTGCATTTTAAATGTTATTGGCTGAAAGGGAATGCATATTTTAAGCTCGAGTGACTTGAACTGATCCCATTTTAATTTAAACATTTTTTAAAAATATTTGCGTCCCTTTTTATTTTGGATTTTAAACAAGTCACATAAATCTAGGTATATTTACTTGCACAAATTTTTAATCGAAATTTAATCTATTGAAATGAATAGAATTTTTTTTTGTTATTGCTAAAATCATCCCATGAAAAAGATTTTTTTTCACTTGAGATTTTTATTTTATAAAAAAATGACTGCTGGTTTTGGCTGTTTTTTTTAAAGGAAAAGGTTTTTGCATGGGCTTATATCAAAGTATATTTGTATGTGTACTTAAGATTAAAGATGCATAGCTTCCCTTGGTGACTTTTCATTCTAATTCTCCTACGGCCTTTTATTCACGATCTAAATATTTTATTTCACATGCAAAATATCAAGGACAAACCGACAAGGAAACTAAAAAAAATAAGGATGTGTCTATTTAAATAAGTGTCAAAACAGTGCAGAAAAAGGTAAATGTATAAAGAAGATACCTACAGAAGCAAAATAAAACTGCAGCTTGCAGGTTTTGTGTATCGCGGGTGGTAAAAAAAAGAAAGGGCAAATGAACAGCTTTGCCATAATAAAAAAAACCAAACGAATCTTCTTCATGATGACGTATGTATATATATAGCCACGTTTATGATGATGACTTGGTGAAATGACAATACTTTTAAATCATTTTTTATCAAAGCAAAGCATCATCAAAGCAAAAAAAAGATTTAAACTTGCTTAAAAATAGGGATTACAAATTAGCATAATTTTGTGCTACCCATAAAAGCTTATGTATAAACAGATTTAGACCTACGGCTACTTTTTATTTTAAAAAAATGGGTAAAGTATGCAACAATTACAACCTGTATTTCTTATGTGAACGAAAGTAAACTCGAAACTTTAATCCGGACACTGTTTCAAATCATTTTATATTATAGTTATACATACGTGTGTTTGCACCTTGAATTCACAAATTTTATTTTGTGCAAAAACAACTAGTATATCACTGTACATTTTAAGTTAAATCAATTTGGATGCTTTGGGATAACATAAATTTTACATTGTAAGTAAAAATTAATCGTAACGCCTCAAAAATAACAACCATTAAATTCACACACATTTATTTATTTGCATAGTACATTGTACCTAAACTGTGATACATGTTTTGCGTGCACATCGAGTGTCATTTTCTCTGAAACAACAACAGTTTTTAACGTAATCATTCTAGTCCTTTGAGAAAAACAAAAAAAAACTTTTACGATGCTTCGTCACGGTGCGTTGCGTATTTACAAAATCTCACAGTGAGAAAAAGAAAAAAGAATTATTTTGTGATCTGCTCACAACTCATTTATTTGTCAGTGTAACAACAGGCGTTACTACCTATGTAAATAAAGCTGACTGTCAATGTTTTGACTAAAGCAAATTGAAAGCATATCCCTTTTTTACTTAATTTCTCCCTTTGTTGTTGAGTAGGTACAAATTAAACAAATGATGATACCTATTAACACGATGCACTACCGTTTCAGGAACAATATTTATTGTACTTTATAAGGTTCCTATTCAAAAAATTTACTGAAGTAATCAGTATCGCAATATATAATCAAATTAAAGTGCGTAGTGCGTGAATTTGTTTGCATTGTTGTCAAAAAAAAGAAAGATTTTTATTTACCCTTCATACTTGAAAATATATATTATTAATATGATATTACTAGTATGTTATTTTTAGATAATGAATTTTGATTACCAAAGTTTATCGGTAAAAGGCATTATTTTTCAGTGGACGTGTAGGACCACCTTCATGACACAATGACACAAATGCTGCTCATATATTATCGTCTTTTATGTCTTCAATTAACAAATATACAGGTTAATATTAGTATTTAAACGCGCCCTGTAATCTTTCGATTTCATTAGTTTTTTTTGTGTGTAGTTGCCGCGATAGCTATAAGCTCTGTCAGTCATATAACGCAATTTAAAAAAATCTGTTTTCAGTTTCAAGCTAAGTCCCTGTGTAGAGATTTAGGTATTTGTGTATATTATGACGACCTCTTTGTCACGCACCCGTTACCGCTATAAAGCTAACTTTAGTACACATCCAATAAAATATCCAATGATGCCACCAACTGTGGTAGGATTGTGGCACTACATTGGTTTCGTTGTAAAAGTTGTAAAAGTAATATCGTCATAAAACGTGCTCATTCATTAAAAAAAAATACTGTATCCCTTTTTTACTCAATTTTTTTTCGCCCGTGTGGTAGACAGAATATACCTCTAGTCTCTGATGATGACTTTCATGATAGCGCATCCATTACGGCTCTTTAACGATTTTTTGTGCATCTCTCTTGAGAGCGAGTCGTGAAGAAGGGAGTGACTGTGGGTGACACCATCGTGCACGCAGTAGCTGTTTTATAGGAGTCATAAACTACAAACAATCATTATTACAAGGCCGCAATAATGCGAAAAATACTTTATTGGATTTTCCGGTGCATACGTCTGACAGTTTGTCTGTAACGTTACCATAGAAATCAGTAATCAGTTGATCACTTTCCCGATGGACATGGATATGACGTTGAATTTGTAGCCTTAACCGTTATTAACTCTGCACCGAGGTCAAAACTCCAATGTCTAAATATGGAATATTTACACCTGACACCTTGCTTTTTGGCTCGCTTATGGATCATTTTATATTTTCAGATTTCCCTGATTGCTGCTTCGTTACTCTGTTAAATAGTTTTTGTACCGCAGAATGTCAAGTGTGCCATATTGACTATATAACCAAATAAACCAGAAATACAATTTTCCTAACAATAAGGTTATTTTTTTACTCGCGTGCTGTATACATGTTAAATATATGTGCGTTTTAACAATACCACTATCACTACACACAGGAAACTCATAACAAAATACAATTGCAACCCATCGGAAAGAACGAGGAGAAAACCAAAATGTTTACTTGTTCCGCTACAATTATTGTCGAAAAGTAAATTCATTGGAAAGTGAGCAAGCAAATATCCATTTAAAAAAGTACAAGCGCATTCGCACCTCCGTAATTTTTTAAATGTATTAATGCGGACGGACCATGTGCACATAATAAATAAAATCGTAAACTGAATTGAAATCAAAAAAAAAATTTTGTTGAAAATATTGGTATTTTTTTATATTGTACTCATCCAATTCTAAAATATTATGCTACATGATAAATATATTTTTGTCGCTCGTGTTGTTCTTTCTTGTGCAATAATTCTTGATCTCTACTAGTCCGTGCGTGTACACCATATACAATTCAACAACGACAACAATGCAAAATTGTCGCAACACATTTTGTGAATGTGGTTTACCTTTTACCCATCACCGTTTCTTTCCAAGAAGTTTTCTTTGTTTAATGTTCTGCTTGTTAGCAAAGTTACCACATTTTTTCAGAGTCATTGGTTTTAAATGAGTTGTACAATGATATGGGAAATATAATATCGGAGACGAACATAAGTTAATTTTTTTCTAGTCTTTTTTGGGGGATTAATCACATGTGCTTTCATCCCTTTTTGATAGTAGAAATATGTATGTAGACGAAAAGTGTGATCTGAAAGTCTTTTTTTTTTGCGATGGTTGACTAGGTAAGTTGTTGGTTTTTTTTGGTATGGGTACAGCTTTCTTGAACTTCACACCTGTGCAGGCATACAAAGAGGTTTTGTGAAAAAAGATATGATGCGGGAAGTAATCCAATGACAAAATGTTTTGGATTGGATTACTATTTGAATTGAATGGGGATGTCTTTCTTGTAAAAAAAAGGTTATACATGCATGCAGTCGTCTTGTGGTGATATCTTCTTCACCACCACCAAAGTGGAATCAACTCAGCAACTTTTGAGAGTAGTCTCTACTGAAATTGAAAATGTAAACATGGCAAAGTAAAGTTCATCGTAAATTTTGTAATGAATCATAAAAAAGTCGGAGTCAAGGTCTGATGCATTTGATTTGTTTTGAAAATGCTTTTATTAACAGGAAGCTTTTTTTAGTCGGTAAGGTCGTTGTTATTGTGTTTCAAAAAGTTTATTTATTGAAACTAAATACTTAATATTGTAAAATATAAAAATAGCGGTAGCACATGATTTTAATTTCAGCAAAATATACGCAAAGCAATAAATGGCTATAAGTAGCAGTATGAATGGATAAAAAATTCAGCTCATCATACAGCATTTTAAAAAAAACGTTATATAGTTATATCATATCTGCATCATCAATAGTAGTAATTTAAATATTTAAAAAAATATATTATTCATGGAACGACATACAAATTTTTAGTAAAATCTTTAGATTTGCAACTGATATAGGATTGTAATAATAAAGGACCAAATGGCATAAAAAGCTGATACACATAAACCTCTCTCTCTCTCTCTCATCATCTTTATATAAGAAAATTATTTTGTCGTCTTTACCAGAGCGAACTGAAAAGCCTTTTTCAGCGCCAAGCTTCTTTTTTTAACAATGTTTTCTTTCCTGTGGTTTTTCATTTACTCAGTTAACTGGGGTATTTTTATGACAAGTTATACATATTTACTCATCTCTGAAAGAATAAAATGGTTATTTGATAAGTGCCAAACTACTCAAAATTGTTCTCTTTCAGGATGATGGCCTATATTAGTTTTATTTCTTTGTTGGAAAATAGCATAGTAGTAAAAATAATTGCATGTTGCAGTGTAAAGTCAATAAAATCTTGCATAAAATTGTCATCATGCTCACAACAACAAACACGACTTCTCTGTTAACAAATTTATATGGCACAAAAGACATGTCCTTAAATATTTTCTTATTACAGCACTACTTGTTTTTTTTTAAGTTCACCTTAGTTTGCATGATGCCAACTTTTCAGTAAAATTGAATCATAGCAAATTCTTTTTTAGTTAAGTTTACTGATAAAAACGTACAATACGTACATATAGTACACAAAACACACGCGGCACATAATAATATATATTAAATATTGTAAGTATGTAGCTTTACTGTAGCACCAAATGCATACGTGTCTTCGCACGTCTCCTTGTTTTCCAATTTCCCGCATAAGTAAGTTCATGTAAATCGAATCGGTCACCAAAAATGTTGTTCTTTTTTTTTCTTAAAAAAACTAATTTTATAACGGCACAAGACAAAAAACAAACAAATATCTACTTACCTCCTCCACACGTTATTGCATACAAAACATGTAAGAAAATTGGTGTTTGCCCATTTTCACCAGTGCACTGTATCCTCTAATTGGATACACCGCCCTTATTGTATTTAACTAATAAATGGTAAATGCGTCTGCTATACGTATGCAATGAAGCACCATACCGTAATAGGTAGTTTTTTTATCTTTGCAATGCAATGATGCACCTACTTGTTCAAAGAAATTATATTGTCTTTGAATTTCGGTTCGGTGAAGAAAAATGACATTGCAGTTTTTTCTAGCTTTTTTTTTCTTACCAAAATCTGATATGTCATCATCATCATC
>JAHZNC010006881.1:0-39910 GCA_027744095.1 Zhuqinia jingwanae | reverse complement strand
TTTTTTATTGCATAAATCGATGTAACTCGATGAGGTGATTACAAATATGATAATCATTTTTGCCAACTGGCGCCCAAATTCGCAAAAGGTGTGCAAATTTTTTTATTGCATTAATCGATGTACCTCGATGAGCTGATTACAAATATCATAATTATTTTTGCCAACTGGCGCCCAAATTCGCAAATTTGCAAATAATGTGCAAATTTTTTTTATTGCATAAATTGATGTAACTACATGAGTTGATTGCGAATATGATATTCCTTAAATCTAAATTCATAAAGTGGCATACGCTACTTCGGTACCCCGGTTGTTCCGGTTTATTTTTTTGTCATATTGTCATTTATACATACATATATGTGTCTATTTCATGCGATGTGAATCACATGTCTACTCATCAGTGAAAATAGTGGTCTTGAACACGTATTTTTTCACATCTTCTTATGACGACAATAAGAGTAACGAGGTTCTAGTGGTCATCCACGTGCCACACAATCCACACAGACAACAGAGAAGATGAGACGTAATCCGGTAAACGGCAAATAAATACAGAATAAACCGTTGTAAAATAGACCACTTCCAGTTAAACATTGCTTGATCAGGGAACAAACAGGCAACAACAAATAGATTGAGCTCCTTTAATATGTAACATTGCAGTTCTAACAACGAGAGTAGAACACATAAAGATGACCAAATTTCTGCATGTACACATGTATACGTCATGAGCACTTATTTTAAAACAAACCCCCTTCTTTAAATTTAAACCCCAATTCAAACAAATTATGACAATGACCAGTTTGGTTTTCCGCAAGAAATTAACAAGATCTGAAATTTGTTTATTGAATAAGGTTACATTTTCCAAATTTTTATGTAAAAGTCGTCATGGCACATCGTACTATATGTTATACAAGATATTACATTACCAAGACTTTATACGACCATTAAAAAAATACTAAATAAAATAAAATGATGCAGATTTGGGGTTGATTTTTTTGTACTACAAAATCCAGTACGTTTGACGCAATGCAACATGCAACAGTGGTGACGGTAAGGCGGCTAAAAATTATTATCACCGCCAGTTGATAGTTATAGTCTCTCGAAATGACGCCATCATTATATAAATGCATATATTTCATGACACCTTTTAGTTCTCCTATATCACTTTTGCAATCCAGTCACGCGGACAAAAAAGTGAAGTCTGCTGTCAAATCAAAATCCAACCAAAGACTCTTATGCCCGGATGCTGCTACTACTACATTTTGCTATGCTATATAGCAAACGTGAAGTAAAAAGGTTAGCAAAACACTGACATTGCAAAAACACGACGCGAATAAAATTCGTATTGTAGTTTGTCCTCTAGTGTCTAATACCTACGCACAAAATAAACACGCAGTATGTATAATAATATGTTATACAAGCGCTTTTCCATTTCCATGTACAATCAATGTCGGTAAAATTAATTAATTTTTATATAACTCATATGTCGGTTTCCTCTGTCTGAAAGTTAAGTAAGGTAAAACTTGGTGTCTTTAAATCCAACTTATTTTACTGCTACTATTTTTATCTATAAAATTTTGAGTTTGGTCACTTATTCAATCTCAGGCACTGTTAATGAAGTGGTTTATAATACCAAAAAAATGGACTCACATAAAAACATTGCCCAGTCTCCTTGTTATAGCATGTTACCTAATACATTGCATTGATTGATTTTTAATCAACATCCATCCATCTCCTACACTCAATTGTAAAGGAATATACATGCCTACCTAGCTATATAATGATATGACATTGTAATATAAATTGCTGGATCAGCATGATTACGTTAGCCTACAGCACGGAGCATAATTTTTATGCACAATTAAATCCAGCATGTAGCAAAAACAAGCTCCCACTTACTTCATTATAACTACATATTGCCTACCACACAGCAATAATAGCTTTGTGAAAATACTACACGGTCTAGGTAATTTTTGTTTCCTTCCAGACACAATCTCTTTTGCTGACTTTGGTCGTATAATGTATTATCGCTACCGCCACCACCATCACCATTCACTATCGTGCATCCAATCATGGCTAACACGAAAACATGCATTTTGTCTAGGTCAAACATGCACGCAGTAGTACTAAATTCTCATTTTTGCAACCCTCCTAGATGTAGTCCCTGTTCGTTCGTCTGACTCTGACCTGACACACTAATTCCTACAAATCCAGCTGCAAAGAAAAAACCATGGTAAAGCAAGTTGAGTAATCTTTACTTAAGTTAATATAGTTGACTAGCACGACATGTCTCAATGCTTTCATGACTTTATACGATCTCCTTCCGTTTGTTCCGTGCTTCCAGATCGTTTTACTTTTTTTTGCTAAAGCCATAAATCCCAGGGGGGAGAGTGAGTAATATGTCATGCTGTAATAGCACACAAATATGCAGTACAATATTATGCCATAGGTTTACTATTGTAATAGCAATACGTTAAAGTATTGCATAATGATGAAGAAACGGTGGTGGTGGTGGTGGTGGGCCGAAGTAATAAAAAAACCAAGAAATACATTGCACATGCCGCTACCATATAAATAAGTCGTTAAAAAATGTACACATATACACATACATGCAATAAATAACTTTGTTTGCATGCAAACTATATATATACATAGCTATTAAGTATGAGTAAGTAGGCATATGAGTTTAAAAATATTTAGGCAATGAAATTAACAAGTATTTTTGTGGCAAGCTTGTACTTTTGCTACAGCATCCATACTGTACTATAAGCATATTTTAATTCATGGTGAGGCGAAATAAAAAAAAACAGGAGAGCGTAATTGAAAAGTGGGCTATAACAATTACACCACCAATATATAGCCTCCATGATCATGAGCACTGATGTTTGCTGGAATCGAAGCACATGTTATGGTTATAGTGCATGTAATGTTTTAAGCAAGAAAAAGTTTGGAATCGAAATATATTGTAAATACTTTTCATCCCATGGCTTTTTACATAGTGCGGCAGCGGGAAACTATTTTTATGCAGGAGTATCGATCGGTATCGGAAAATTTATTTCAACAACGGGAAGCCCATTTAAATGGCTGGGCAATATCAGTTTTTTAGGGATGATGTGACGAGCGATTGTCAAAGAAAGTGAATTGTTTGCTTATGGATACCTCAAATGAAACAAAAATAAACCAATGTCGAAGGAAATCTATTCGTGGCCAAGATTTAGGTTGATAATACAAGGGAATTGTTAACTTTTCACTTGTTCGTGTAAAACTCAATTACTATCATTAAATGATTCTTTGATTCTAGCCAGCAAGTGTTTACCTGCTGGAGTTCATAGACAGCCAATGAACTTTTGAGTGAAGTATGTATATATTCTATTAGAATGAGTTGAAATCTATAATATTATTTATTAGCGCAAGCGACAAATGAGATGAGAATATTGAGAATACAAATAAATTACTGCACAAATAAAAGACCTGAAAGTGCCACCATTTCAAGAAAATACATATTTGCATTGAGGGACATTAGATAACTCTGTCAAAATAAGTACATATGAAATGAATTTTATAGAAATATAAAGTTCATAGCTTAATTTTTACGGAAGTGGAACTTTCCACGCACACTCATATTTATGGCTTAATAGTAAACTATTATTGGTAAGTGAGTACCTATTAAAAATAATTTTGTACCACGTGCATGCGTATGTGCTAAGCAGATGCCAAAAATAACTGGGAATCTTAATAAAAATGCAGGTTGCAGAATACACATTAGTGTCATAAACTTGAAACAGTTAAGGCACTTATACCACATGAAAATATACTTGAACACGATACATATATACATATATATTGTGCAAACGGGAATCTAATATTTGCCCCCTACCCTGGTTCTCGCATGTACTCCGTTTACAGTTCAAATATTATTAGAATGCGAAGAAGCATGTTCCTTTTTAAGTTCATCCGGTGTTTGATATTAAAATATACGTGTGCCATTGCATGACTACTTAAAAAAGGCAAGTCAAAATTGTTGCCGGTTAGTACGCATAAACGTACAAATGGAAATTTTATATCATAATGCTCAGGACATGTTTAATCCCTATGTGGCGCAATATCGAACCGCCTTTCTCGAACTTTTCCTTTTCCAATTTCTTAGTCCGCTACAAGTTGATCAACAAAATCATGTACATGTGTTTACTTGTTCATGCTATAAGCGTTAGAGAACAGCTTGGAGTTCAGTTTGTTGAAATTACAGAGGGGATTTTTCTTTTCGGTTCATTGTACCGAATCAAAGCTCTTAACAAAAAGATCACTCATCCTGGTATTTACTTGTTTTTGTTCAATTATTTTAAAAGTTCGAGTTTATGTTATTGGAAGACAAATCGCTAATTGGTAGGATCAATCAAGGTTTATTCACTTGATGACGAATCAAAAAGCTAGCACATAATACCAATAATACCATAATACATGAGCATGTATAGACAATAGACAAAACTATAATATAGAGAGCATAAAAAACGGTAGCATCAAGACAGCACATCTAATGACTAAAGTGGAGTAAACAAAAAGTTGATCATGAACTTTGCTTGTCTGTTTCGACTTTCGACATTCTTTATTGTGAAAAATGGCAACTGGTGCACAACAATTTTTGCTTACAATTTTTCCGTTTGTAAACTGTGCGTGGTGGATGAAAAAAAAACGTTGTTTTGCGGCGGTGGTAGTACTATTGCATGGCGGTGGTAGTGGTGTGATGGTTATATGATCTGGCGTGTGTAGTTGTAGTAATGGTATTGGTATATTATTACTATTTACAAAAAAAGTTTTTGCTTGTTTTATGATGGCCACATCATCTTGATCATGACATGACCAGTATTCATTCACCTTGCCCAGGCTCATCTATCTAACGCCAATATATGTAATTACATGAAGACGAGCATTACTAAATTCGTTTCATTGGTTTTGCCGATTGCAAAAAAAATGGACTGCGAAACCAACTAACCAGAGCATCTTGTCATGATTCATAGCGGTTTAAAATAATAGTAATAATAGGTAATAACATATTATCATCACCATTACTATAATTACAACGTATTACATCATTCATGGTCACTTTTCTCAATTTTATATTGACCCATGCAACACTTACATTGAATTGACTCGTATTTTTCATGATTGGGAGTAAACATTTGAAAGAAACAACGAAATTAATACATTTCCCCGCAAAGTAATTCATTGACTTTTTTAAAACTAATAATGCTGTTTATAATTTTCAGAATTGAATCTTTGAAGGTTAAAATATGTGGAAAGTACTAAATAGTGCATTTAAATATATATGTATGTTTCAATCAGAATACAAGACTTGCCCTACATGGATTTTTTTTAAACCAACAAGCTTGAAATCACCTCACCTCAGTTTACCAAATCTAACCATTTATTTTCCCGTTTCAGCTCGTCATGTGGTGTCAATGACCCAAATTTTTATTCCGGGACATTGTTTGTGGCTGGCATTTCAACACAATAACTACATATACGTACAACTTTGGGATTATAGGATTTTATTTTCTGGGAAGCTGCTGGTAATTTAAATACAATGATGCCTTACTTTTCGGTTAATTAAAAATTGTCCCCTTGGGCTAACGTCGCGGGATTATCCTGATATAATGATATACATATATCACGAAATACTTCAATTGCAAACAATTTTTAGATACATAAATCATAGCTCATATTTATGCCTTCCTCTTGTTCATACATTTGCGCCCATGTTCAACTTGTTGATGAGTACAAAATAAAATCCGCTGTTTCTACTGTCACTACTACTACTGTACTGTGAAAGCTAGATGAAAATGCATTGGTACTTATTTATTCATTAAATTCCAATCATGTGAAACTATCTGGAATTATTCATACGTTTCACATTTAGTAAATTAAATCACGCAACATACGACAAATGGGGCTGCAAACTCACACATCCGCAATATTTCCAACATAAATTTGCTCTAATAACACAATGACAGCATAATGTGCTGCAAATCAATGAATGCGCACTTTATACAATTTTTGATGACTCAACTATGACTATGCTGAATATAATCTGTAATATTTTTCATATAATTTAAATCCTCGGAAGCTTGTGATTTGATAGTATTATTATATTATTATTATTATATATCATAATATTATTATTATTATACATCATAATATTATCATAATAATATATCACACATCACAATATTATCATCATTATGTAGGTTGTTGACATCTCATTCTGTTATTTCCTCCTGCCCTCTTACTGTTTTTTATCTTCAAGGTTAACACAGTAGTATCATATTAAAACAGCAATAGTAATATATATTTTTGGCGCTATATTTAATGAGGAACAGCTATGTTTAGAAAGTAACTTATGTTCATGCTTTTCCTCGTGGTACTTGGTATTATCAGTGCTTGCACATATGTATATCCCCCGCATATTATGGGTTTTTAATCACCCAGCCGCACGCAGGGAGGTAAACCCTTTGGGAATGAACGTTAGTTTAGCCGATGAAGTTTAGAAGCTGGACGTCCGTTTGCTTGCAAGCATGTACACATGTTGAATTGGTAACCGCAGGAGCAACCACAAACAGGGCATAAATAATGATGCGCTGATAATTGTCTTTGGATAATAGTCAAAATCCCAAGTTGTCATTTTTTGGAATTACTTAATAAATCAGTAAATGAGCGTTCGCCAACGTGAAAAGCAAACGCAACTTTCAATAACCTGGGGCACAATGAATACCGAAACGCACGTTTATGTTCGTGTATAATCTATTTTGGCGGAATTTTAGCAACTCACCTACCTCCTAATTTATGTTTTATTGACCTTGTATTCTATATGTGCCAATTTGCTTCCACAATTTGCCGCCATATCATAATTACCAATATCATGCTGCATGTGAAAACAAGATATCAACTGCACTTCGCTTAACTTTTGCCGATGAAAGTGGGGGGAGCAGAACATGAACAATGCAAACCCCTAAAATAATGCATAGGTAATAAAATATAGGCATACTGCTAGGCAAGGTAAAAGTCAACATGCTGAATTTATTGCCAGGTTCCACTAATGGTCAACCTAATATGAAATGAGAAGCCGTGGCATGTGAAAGTCAACTTGATATTTTAAACTGCCTTGACGCTTATTAAATTCTACTGTTATGTTGAGTTGACTGCCTTGCCTTAAAGTGTGGCTCGGTTCGGAGATGCTCTCTCATTTTAATTTAAAAAACCATATGTACATATGTGTGTAGGTAATAAAAAATTTAAAAGACCACTGAATAAATTATCGATCATTTTGGTTTTGCTACAAGTTCAATCCCGTTTTTATTGCTACTGTTTACTGTTACCACACAATGTAGGCAACTGACATGTGTAGAGAAAGGCCAGGAAACAAGCAATCTAAAACGAAAACTAAACCAGCGAGAGATTATTATTGATTGTAAGGCTCGTCTCATGCAACAGCTACCTTCAATGTAGTTCTACGGCTGGAGATATGGGCTCATGATGGGACACATCTTTTGTAAAAAAAAATCTTCGAATTTGATCTTTTTGGAGAAGTGGTGTCAGGTGAATGTCGACCACCAACCTGTTTACTATCCTTTGAGAAATAGTATTACATGTGTACATTGTGTAAAAATAAGTTAAACTTGAGTTGTTGAAAGTTGGAAGACAAGCTGTTAGAAAATGTATAATACATTGTGAAATAAGAATGAACACAAGATTTATGGCTGAATGCATAGAATCATACATTCATGTTACTGATGATGCTACCTATTTGTTCTTGTCATTTTGCTGGATGTGGAGGTCCAGAGGAAGAAGTATGCAAAAAGAAAGGATGAACACCTACGTCCTGACAAGTTTCGAGATGTGAAGCGAGAAAATGAGATAGGAAGGAAGGACGTTGGCATGTCTTGATAGAATAGATGAACACAAATGCATGACATTTTTTTGGCAGTAAATAGGAACAACATGCTTACAGTCAATCAATATAATTTTTTGCAATATCTGTCAGGCTTCTTTGTTAGCAGCAGCAGAAGCAGTAGAGCAGACCTTGTAGGAATTCCAAGAGTATCAACTAAGACCGACGGAACAGTACAATACAGTTTCTCCAGTAATTCCTGTATGTATTTAGTTTCAGTAAATGCCTTGTAGCTTACCTATCCAGGCACAATAACAAGAAACGTCCTAGTAAGGAAATGGTACAATAAATCTAGTAAACCTAGCTATAGGAAAGTTCCAGGGTATCATCCCACGGTATTTTTTAAACCAAAATTGCATTCAATATATTGTCAACCGCTCTGGTGCTCAAATGAGTCATTTTAATTTGAATAAAATTCATTGGTGTTAACGTCAACTAGTCTCTAATGTATATGATCGCCAACTAAAACCATATAGTCTTAATGTTTGAACTTGTTAACCTGTGAACAAGACCATGTAAGTCGAAGTTTTGTGTTTAAAACTCAGTGAGGAAGTCCACCAGGTCCATATATTTGACAGTCGGTACAAAGCTGACCTAATCACCACTTTTATGGTTTTGCCAATTTTCTTCAATATTCCCCGTGCCTTTTTCTAGCTTTTATATGACTGACGC
Organism: Zhuqinia jingwanae; assembly: GCA_027744095.1. NCBI lineage: Eukaryota > Metazoa > Arthropoda > Collembola > Entomobryomorpha > Paronellidae > Zhuqinia > Zhuqinia jingwanae. Next base: position 31,302 of record JAHZNC010006881.1, on the reverse strand, counting down.
CATTTCCCCCCGATATGTAACTGAAAAAATAAATTCACAGGTACATTTGAGCTTCATAACACTATAAACCATCCGAAAAAAAGTAGCAAAATATGAAGAATTGAACTAATAAGTCGCACCAAAATTCCATGGAATAAAGAATAATATGCAGTCACCTAATGAACCCGTTGCGAATGTACGTACATCAACCAGCCGAACCATCTACATACAACATACATACATTCTTCGTGAATTCATTGTCAAACAAAAAGACATCTCCATCATCAGAGTCAGCACGCTGCATCCCTCCCCTCCCCTCCAATTTGTTGAACGCTGGTAACATGACAAATATGTGCTCATGCATGGCCTGCTAAAACTTTCAAAGATATAACACTAACGCTCTCGATACCATGTCGCAAAATGAAAGTTTAATTTACTTGTTCCCTCTCTCAATCAAAAACTTTGCAATTCTTTTTTTCTTTCTTTTCTCCTCATCAGTCAAAACTGGAACAAACAAGAGAGAGAAAAGGAATGAAAAAGGAGAGTTAGGAATCCTGTCAAATTTTTTCCCCTTTTCTTCTTAGATAATCTTCCTCGTTCAGTAACAAGAAGTCAGTAAACTACAACAATAACAATATAAAACTTTCTTTTACTTTTACACTTTTCTCTTGTGCTATTATTTCACTCTTTTCATTCTTTCTGTGTGGGTGTGTGTGTGTTTTATGTTGTTTGTTACAAGAGTTTACATATCCCGTCGCCGTTGAGCCATTTTCAGCCATTACTCTTGCGTTCTTTCCTCAAAAGTGGTTGCTACCTATTTTGCTCACTTTCAAATAAATTCATGGACCGGAATCTTGTAACAATAAAAAGTGCATTTCAGTTACAACAACTAACATAAAAACAACAGCTACAACGACAAGCAATTTTACGTGTGTGATAAAAATTATATAAGTTTTTATGTACTCCCAATATTACTTTGACTGATCGTGAGTGCATCGTCGTCACACTTACATAATCAATTTACCCCATTGCCAGTACTTAAAAAAATAATGATTATTTGATTCATAAAAAGTTGAGATAAGTTGAGTTAGAGGAGTCAAATAATATCTTGTGCTTCCAAAATTTATGATAATAATTCTTAGCTCAGTCCAATCTGTGATAACATGTTATCAAAATCTTATCCGTGATGTGATAAATAATATTGAATGTAGTTAAGACAAAGGGAATAAATGTAGCAGTATTATGGAACTGATGCGCTCTCTAATTTAAATGTTAAAAAACTGCTGTTATCATAAGTTTTTTTTCACAACAAAAAGAATGGCCAGAATGGGTAACTTACACAAGATGAAGAATGACAAAGAAAAACCATCTGCATCTGTCGTGCTTTTGTTACTATAAGCATACCTACATTCATACATACTTTTATAACCTACACTCATCGACAACAAGGCATATCGTGTTCCTCTAATTTATTCAGCACAAGAACAAAAGATGATACTAGACTCCACGCCGCAAAAACACACCATGATAATCATAATCACCTACCTGTTTTGCAACTCATGATGGGGGTAGTAGCAACAGCAAAAATGTTAATCTTCTTGCAACTCTCTGTCATCGTCATCATCATAATATTATTTATTATAATAATGGCCAATAATGATAATGATGCGAGTAACAAAGACGAAAGGCACCGTACTAATATTGAGTCCACTGCCTGCTCATCCTAACATTATCCAGTATAACAGTAGTAGTCATATTTACACATAGGTACTTATATACACAACAACACTTTGAGAGGTTGATGTCAAAAAAGAAAAAAAAACAACACAAAGAAATACAATACCATACATCTCATGCTGCGCACTGAATACTGGTGTTGGTGTGTGTGTCGTGTGTGCGTGAGGGAGTGTAAAGATAGTGTATAACATATTTAAAAAACAAGCAAAAAATGAGTCTTTTTGTATCTGACTGGCATATCCACTAACATCATCATTGTCATCATCATTTATACCCACGTGTGTGGTGGTAGTAGTAGTAGAAGTGGTGATCTCACATTGTCTCCAAGTGGGCTAAAGTACGCTATCATTATCCAAACTCCTAAACATTTTTTTTTTTGGATGATCATGCAAATTAAGAATTTGCTGTTGTTGTTTTATAGCATTAGCAGAGATGAAACATAATAATGTTATTCTAGAAAGAAAAGAAGGAAGCACGAGTGAATATTATCCTTGTAAAGTGTGTGGTGGTGGTATAAAGTAACTACAAAATATAATACGAAGAACCTGTTCATCATCATCATCATCATCATCATCATGATTATCATTATTATGGAGGCGCTGGAGTGACATAAATATAATTACACATTAATTTAGTTTCAGAAAAAGCACTCACAGAGGTTTTCATGATGATTATGATGTTTTTTAATAAATATTTTTCATGTACGAAATGCTTTTTTCAATAATCATATATCGGTATATGACAATCTTGACATTCATAGTACTAATGACAACGATGATGATATTACAACAATATAAAAAAGAAGTGATAATGGCAAAAAAATGAAATATTGTAAACAGTGCGTTCTATAATAACACGACAGCAAAATATGTGAGCGTTATTGCCTTGTCTGATGCTGCTGAAGTAAGTAAAAGTTAGCAGGAATCAGTCATTATGAATAATTAATAGCCTAATAATACGCACACTAAAGCTTCTGTATGTGCACACACGTGCACTTTAAAGAAAATGTGAAGAAAAATCCTTTCTTCAGCTTAATGTCCCAAAAAAAAAAACATTTAATACTAGCATCACGCCTCCTCCTGATGTACTGTACGTTGTACGATGTCTGGCTAAATAGTTTTCAAAGTACCCAATATTTGCTCATGTCCATGCGTTTCAATTTATGCATGCATCGTCGAGTCGTGAATGTGTGTGTGTCCATGAAAGCAAACCCGTCTTAGTAGTTAAGTGGTGGTACTGGTACTGGTGTCCCATAATGTATTCACAGAAGAAATTTAAGACACATCTACCTTTAAGCATGTCGATAATACTGTCTCTTACCGCCTTATCATCACTATCACACAGTTTTCCAACAAATAAGCCAAGCTACCTACTTAAAGGGAAACTCGGAATGTGTGCACATGTTTTTATATATAAATATAATACAATAGTAAAGGAATAAATATGCATTTTTATATAGATTCTTGCTTGCAGTAATAATAAATATGTAAATAAACTCCAGCCAAAAAAAAACACGGTGTCCATAAGTTGTTTTGTAGATAAAGTGGTAGCAAAAATGCCACACTTTATTAGTACTTATTATATATCAACTAGAAAAGTTCCCAGTTTCCAATAATGGACTCACGTTGGTTTTCTTCTTCTCTCCGTTGCATCACTAATAGCTGCTCAGCTGCTGGAATAACGAATTTTGAATATTAGCAACAAAGACACCACCACCACCACCAGAGAGCATACATACATATACATATGTACCTATATATAGCAGTAGTAGTAAATACAAGAACAGCCAAAGGAATCAGAGACTACCATAATGTAAAACATTACAAGCAAGGAGCTTAAGTCTACTTTGCCATTGCATTCCCATGTCAGTTTTGGCAGTGAGAAAAGCCGATTATTATTACTACTACGACTATTATTCCAACAATAGCTTAAATTTAAACTTGCTCTGCTACTATATGGTATACGCATATATATTATATGCATATATGCACTAATATGAAAATGCAATGCTGTGTGTTTGTTGTAGGGTTCTTCTTCCACATTTTCTACATAGTATAATACCTATGTATAATAATAATGTTCTTATCTTGTGTGGAAAACTGCCTTTGTTGACTGGTTTAGTTTGGTTTGGTTTAGTAGCCCGTGCATATAATAATGGAGGCGACGGTTAGATTAGATGTATGTAAAAGTATGGATATATATATCCAACAACACACACGTTCTACAGCAGCAGCACTAAAGCAGTTCACTCACAAAAACACAAAAACTCTCAAAGCAAAATTGCTCCTGCTACTGCTGCATAAGCTCTGTTCAATTCGTTTTTGTGTTACTATATGTTGGTTTTATTATTACTTCGTGTGTGCCTCTTTTGCTATGCTACTGCTGCTGCTGGAACACTCACATGAGGTATATTATTTCCTTTATCCCAACAATCCCAAGTTAAGTCAAAAGTAAATGCTCTTCTCTGCTGTTTCTTCTTGAGCCAACTTACTGAGCAGCACACGGAGATATTTGAGTTAGTTGCAAGAACTACGCTCGAACGTATGGTGGGTCGATCGGTTTGCTGCTGATCTGGTCACCCGTGCGTTGTTGTTTCACTTTTCTTTATATACACACTTTTTTTGCAATTAGAGCAATAAAGAGGAATATTGCATTTGTATCCACATGAAAAATACACGAGGTATTTAATATTAAATGTAAACGCAAGAAAAAAAAACGAGAGGGAAAATATTCTGCTCCAGAGGAGTCCTATAAACAACCAATTCAGTTTGGTTGAACTTTTGAAAACAGAAAGCAAGAAGGAAGCATATTATACATATTCAAGTCATCAAAAATTCTTTACTACAAAACAATTCTCGCTTTAAAAAAAAAGAAGAAAATACATGCGTACACTAAGCTAGAGTTTAGTTTGGTAGTCTGTTTCCTGCACAAACAAATACAATAAAGCTGATTGTGAGTTTAAGAGTTATGTAGGTATACACAGTAGACAGACCCAAGGAGTATTAGTGCATGTAACAGTTATAGAAGTAATTTTTTCCTGATTTGGTCATTAAGTGTGGAATGCATAGCACACACAGAGAAAAAAAGTAATTAACGAAAAGAGTGCTTCGTGTTTGAAGTTCGAGTATACCTGTGTGACTGTCTGTATTCTGTGTATCCAGCTATTGGAACGTTGTGATATGTAAGACACCTCCACTTGTGTTGTTGTCACACACAAACATATACTACTCACACAAAAGCAGCAGCAGGAGACAAGCCTTATCTATCGACAAGAGAGAGAAGAGAGAAAACTCAACTTTCATTTCCCTTTCATTGGAATTCTCATCATATCATATCAACAACTAAAACGTCAAAGTAGCAGCGTAAGCAAAGAGCGGCGTCATTGTATCCTAAGCAAGACAGGTTCCTGGAAAGCATCATGGAAAAAAAGAAAAATAATAAAAAGTAAATTGATTTTATCTCTGACTGGACAGAATATTCTGTTCCTTTGAGTTTATTTATAATTAGTGAGTCAACAATTATGTGCTAACTCTAAAAGTAAAAAAAAAAACAAGTTACATTATAAAGTTTAAAAAACTTACGCCTGTGTGTGATGATGACTATCTAGAGATTTAGTTTGGGGAACAATTGTTAATTGGTAAAAAGTGCTACTTCAACTTTTATATTAAAAACTGTAATAAACTGGTTCTCCTCTGGCGTAGAGCTGTGTATGCATTCATGCATATCATCATTATTCACCATCGTATTTTGACTTTCCTGGATAGTCTCTATCCGGATTCTCCAGTTTCGTGAACCACGTCATAATCATATTTCCACACATCACACAAGTAAATACTATAATAAACCTATAAAAAACAACACTCTTTTTGCCATTATATTATAGAAAGAATACAAAGGTAGGAAAATGATTTAAAAACACTTTGATGGTGATATAAAAAAAAAGAATGAATCAAACAAGCCAGCTTTAATGACGATGGCCATGTCTGCTGTAGGAAACGATTCTTTCAGTGTAGAAGTGCCAGTAACAGAATAAAAACAGATGAAAAAATAAATAAAAAATAATAGAAAATTCTCTCGTGATTCGTTATGATTTGATTTTCCAAGTTTGTTTGTTTTAAAATAATCTTGACTGGACCATAATCATGCATACTACATGCAGCCTGCTGTAACTTACTTTAATCTACTCCGTAACAATTTTCAAATCAATGCGGACAGGTGCAGTGTGTAATGGATGTGCTATCTGGATGAGCAGATCATGATGTTCATGCTCATTTCCATTTGAATAGCTTTAGGGGATATATAGTCAACATTAATATTGTTGTTGCTGTGTGACCATTAAAAAAATAAAAATTAGAAATCATATTTAGTTGTATCCTAAAAATTTATCCACATAAACTTTAATATTATCACAAATATTACAGTATATACATTTAATATATACATTATACATACATAATAATACAACAACAGCCACTGACAAGATGAAAAGTTTCAACATTATTACTGTGAGAGCTGGGAAGCACTTTTTTCCCATGCTTCTATTCTTCATGTTATCCTGCATGGGTCAATCCGCCGTGGAATCTGTTGCAGCGTCATCTGACTGGCCATTGGGTTTACCTGAGGAGTATACCATGGCATACATTAATATCACGTACAAAGGCAGGAACGGATCGCTAGTCAGTGACAAGTCGCAGGTACGGAAGAATGTAAGTGAAAAAAAAAATTATTAAAAAAAAAATGTTATATTTTGTATTAAAAAAATGTACATATGTTGTAGTATGTTTTCTAAAGCGTGTTGAAGAGATATGAAATCAATTTTTTCTGCCAAGTTGGTTGCAAAGCTTCTTTTTTTCTAAATATGAAATGTTTACTGGTTTTCTCGATCTGTTTATGTTCCTTCATTTCATTGTCAATCCAAAACGGTTGTTTACTTACATACGTAAATACGTACATCTTTTAATTGTGTTTGCAATTTTTCAATTGTTTAAACTTCGTTACTTGTTTTATTATTATTAATATTCTTTTACGCATATTTGAACCAAAAGAATAGGAATAGTTTTTAAGGATTTTGCAACCAATTGCAAAAGACTTCCAGATCCACATCCATCACATATTGTCATTATCGTCATTTTTTTTCGTTTTGCTTCCGAGTTTAATATACTTTTGTTGTCATATTTAACAACTGCTACTATATAGATTCTATATGCTAGCTGTTTATTCGGTCACTAACCACGCTTGAATAAGTGTACATGATATATGGCCAGACCATATATTATTCAACATTCAACATATGATAATATGTCACTCTTGTTAAATGTTTTCATGCATACAGATAAAATGCGTAGGCTGTTTGACTGCTACCTGCTGGCACGGCATTTATAAGAACAGAATAGATAGACAAAGGTTTACTTTTATAATTTATGTCTTATGTGCACCTCCATTGAAATTATAATTTAGTTACTACGCTGTTTGGTTCTTGCCAATTGTTTCTTCCTTTTTTTATGTTGTTGGCTGGTTGGACGGTATATTGCATTTTTTTTTACTAATTATTATCCAGTCGAGATGAGAAAATGGAAAGGCAATAATAAATATAAGTGGCAATGATGGGCAAAGATTTTTACTCTTTTTTCCTACGTAGCCCCGATCCCACTACTGTTGGGTACAACAGTCCATCTGGTCATATTGGTTTTCTGAATACATTTACCTCCTATAAAAGCATTTCGGTATAATTATATATACCTGCATGCAGCAATAGAGTAAATTGTTGAAATCGACGAAGATGGTTGGTATACATAATATATTTTTGTAGCATGCATGTTAGTGTGGATGTTTGAGGCTGATGACATGTCTACGTGACGACAACCGTAACTATATCCTACTTGCTATGGTTTGTTCGATAATTATCTGGTCTGGTGCGTGAGATGATGGTGGATGATTACTATGACGATGTTGGGAAATGTTAAATATTACCAATGCAGTTAAAGCATTTTAGCGCTTTTGATTTGTTTATATAAATGCATGTTTATATTCATACAACCGCATTAAAAAAAACTAAACTGGACATTAATATTTATAAGTAGGCATGACATATGGGCATTTAGCGTCAGTTGGCTTGAACGTCATTCTCTTTGTATACCTAGTTTAGGATTGGTTGTATATTAATAATAACCAGTAAAACTCCCTGTTTAAATGAGGAGCAAACTGACTGAAAATAAGTTTAATCTTGATTATTAGGAATATCATTAGAATTTTAAGCACGCACCACGTGTGGTAGGTATTCAGGTATTCACTCATTAAAATTAAACAATACACTGAACAAGATGCACACAAAGCAGATATACAGAAAGATATATACTATACGTACTAATATTTGCATTACATGTTTTTTTTATAGTTTTGTATATTTAATTCGCATAAACTTGAGTTTTCCGTTTTTTGGTTCTCTTAATGTTCGTATTTTTATGACGACGACCCGGCGACAACAAGTAGCGCGGCGGATTTGATATCAATAAAAAAATGTGCACTCAATTCGTTATTAACAAGCACAATAGTCAATTGACCCATGATTGTCACAATTAAATTACATTATTAAACTCTAATTATTAATATTACATTTACATGAAAATGCGCAGTTTAGGCCAAGTAAGGGACGAAATATCACAGTTTTTTTTTAAATATCTCCTCCTCCTCCTCCTCAAGTTATCTGCCCCTAGCTTTAAATCGTGTATATTGATTCTATAAAACAACCAATAAAAATATTGATTTAAACAATAAAAACTTAATGATTTAATAAATCTGTTGAATGACATTTATTATTTTTTGTTTACCCAATATAGTGTTCACTCACATGTGCACAAATACTTCAAACAGTTATGGAGGCACGCCTTACTGTACAGTTGCGCATTATTTAACTTCCTCGCACAAGCATAGAAATTATAGAAAATGAGTGATGCGGTGAAGTATTGTTTGCACGTACTCTACTGGAATGCTCTCCCTTTCAAGCTAACAACAGTTGTACTATCAGTAAATGTTTTTTTTTGCCAAACTATAAATATTTAAAAAAAACACTTTAAAAAAACTTGTAACAATGCAATGCCATAAGGCATATAACAATCGTGTTATTATGATATCATACAGCCGTCATGATCATCCGTCTAACCATTTAAAGCATTCAAGAGGAGTTCAAACAAAATAAATGATCAATTCTCAGTTTTTTCCCTCCATCATAAAGGAATGAACTCTTTGATTTTTTTTGTGTCGTACGCTTTTCCTTTCTTGGCTAGGCAACTTGGTTGACAAAAAAACCAAGAAATGAGAGTCTACAGAGTTGGTATACGAGGGACGAAAAAATGAACAAAGAACATCTAAAAAGCACAAATCCACTCGCAATGAGACTCATTCTTGTTTTTTTATATACGGAATGCAGATCGTATACCAATTTTTTTCTTCCTTTTACAATATATGCATGGCAAGCAAAAGTTTTTTGTAGAGTGAATGGAGGTTTTTGTTTCTTGACTTTTGTCTCGGCGTCTTTTGCTCGTATCTTCTTACTTTGAGTTGACTTCAGTCTACTTGCTCATTTGTTCTTCTGCATCTCTCAAGACTGTATACATCATTACTCGTTCAGTACAATATGTCTCGGAATAGAGGAAAAAATTTAATTTGAATAACAATTTGTCCATTATGCTCAACGAGTGGAATTAAGAGGCGTTAATTGACATGAATATATATATATAACGTAAAAAGACGATGAGTTGAATAGCAAGAAAATGTTAGGCAATGTGAAAAATACAGGGAATAGAAACTACTCAGATGATTATGATCAAATGATGATGATACAGTAGTGGCTGGGTACGCGGTTCAGGATGTATGTTAATCGTCTTTTTGGACGGAATTAGCTTGACATTTCTGGAAATAAGGAATTTACTCATTTTATTACCTTGTTAGGTCTTTTCGTTAATCGTGTCGTACAGTTTATTTGTTTTAATGATGATGATGACACTTGATATGTTATGAATAATGAATAATTACAAGACTTCTTTTTCCTACATCGCAACTATTTATGTAATGTGGGTATTTAGTATTTACGTTGGCATAAAAACGTAAAAATAAGTCTTCAAAGAATTAAAAAAATATTCCAATGCGTTTTCTAGTTTACTTGCTTATCAACATCGTCATCAAGTCATCATATCATCATCGTTGTCCGTCGCAGTAGTACATAATAGTCATATCGTTGCCCTACTCTTTCTTCATCAATCCAGTCACCCACGATGATGACCAATACTGCATTTCTTTGGAAGCTCGTAGAGTAATTAAGAAAAGTTAATTGATCATTTAATTTGACATTTGATCATCGTCATTTTTTATCTTTTTTCCATGCATCTATGTCGCAAGTCGTTGTCGCCACAACACTAAAGAAACTGAAAGTATTCCAGCATAAAATTGATTATGATGGAATGAGGATGTATATTTAATTCATTCATTTAATCAATAACGCATGTTTGCATATACTCTCCCCCCCCCTCTCTCTCTCTCTCTCTCTTTCTCTCTCTCCCTTTGCGCCTCTCCTTCCTTTTTGATAGGTGCATTTATCAATCAATTTACTTTTTTTTTCAATAAAAACCTCTTTCTGGATCAGTTCAATGTTTCATTTTAAATTGATAAGCCATTAAACGACGACCAAAGATAATAGCATCCATTTTTCCCTATATTTAATAAAAAAAACGTAAACATCCATCAAAAAAATCATCATCATTATTACAACAACCAACCCTAATCAACCAAACCAACAAGAGAGGCACAATACTTTATTGTTGACTGTGTTCAATTTACTACTACTTTACTACTAGCATACTTCATTCCCTACACAAGTCAACCTATATTACTTGTATCATCAGCAAATTATCATCAACATGAGAACGGGTCAATATTCTTTTTTTTTACTGCAATTACATATATTTTTTGACACATTCTTTAAGACAGTGCGTTAACGGTGATGAAAGATCGCGTAGTAGCGCATTTTGAGACAAAACATACGACACAACAGACACTACAAACACTTGCACGCATACACACACGTGCTCTATCTGTTCTTGAGACTTCTTACTTAAGAATGTTTTGTTACTTTTTTGGCTGAAGGCAAATTGCAAACTTGTGTGTCGTCTGTGCTGCATAATCAAAATATGTTTGTAGATAAATATTTTATGGTTTAATAACTACATTTGTACATAATATTTCCTCCTCTCTTATATTATAGATAATATGCATACTATTGACTATCATGATATGATGAGCACGTTAGTATCTAGTAGTTAGTTAGATAGTGTTACAAGTGCCATTCTTATACTACTACTGCTACTACTGTCAACTTGAGAGTTCTCTGCGATCCAGGTACATGTGGTGGTCATTGTTCATCCATAACTCATCATCATCATTCTCACCTTTTCGTTAATGTTACAGGGACAACATTGAATTGCGAATTTAATCATTGTGCTAACTAACCCTTTCAATAATATATTATGTTTATTTACCCTTTTCATTCATTTTCCAACTAAGGATAATACAAACCATAAAATGCACACAACATAAGATTAGATCTTCACCTTTTTTGTACATATTTTAAAGGATGATTTGCTACAGCACATAAGTTTTTTTTAGTAAATTTAAAAAAAGGGAAGTAAGAAAATACTTTGGGATTATTGGTTGTCTATGAATTATATACCCATATTTTAAATAATTAAATCGTTATTACATTAATTCCACAAACTTCAGTCTTAGGGATTTACTTTAGCGAAGCAGCGATATATGCCGTATACCAGTAGGTATAATTTTTTGGGAGTATGAAAACACCAAACTTGCTTCGTAAATTTCATACTCCCAGAATTAATGTCTGTAATTTTCTATATATTTGTTTTAATTCCATGGTGATCATGATATGGATATGGATGATTGTACATGTACTTTGAATAGTTTGAATGAACTTGGCGAGAGAAAAAAAAAACTTGAGCACAAGTCGTCGGCCAAAAATGATTATTATTATTAATATACTACTCCAGCAGCAGGAGAAGCATGACCAACATATCATTCATAATAGCCATTAAATATCGCCATATCAGTAAATTATATCCTGTTCACATGTGTAACTATGTATGTATATATGTATGTAGCTGCAACATGTTCCTTTGAACATTATTTTACATTCAGTTCATTGTCAGAATACAATAATGCATGGTGGGTTTTCGAGCAGCAGCAGCAGCAGCGTGCTCACTGTGAGTAGTTAAACTACCAACTAAACTAACTATGCACGCGTGCATGCATAAAAGGTGAATTGCGAAGTTTTGCGAACTTGTCTCTAGTTCATGGTCATTGCTACAATGATCTACAACACAGCTACAATGCAAAAACCACACACAAGCGCACATGCACCATCATCATCATCAACAACATATATATTATTATCCGCAACAAGAAAATAACAACTTACAACAACATGCCATAAAACACAAACAGTGCAATGCACATTTCGCACAAAAAACTGCAAAAAAAATCTTGTCTAATGGGCTGATGAGGGAAGTAGGAAAAAAAACTAAATGAACCCTCCACTCAACACACACACCACATTATAGTATTCCCCATGCCATCCACATTATTATTATTATTATTATACAAATAATAGAATGAATGATTCTAGAAAATAGAAAACCCACTTTTGCAATGCATGCAATTTCGGTTTGAGATTTGTTTAGATGTACATACATAGAACACAACTGTTTTTATCTTTATTCCTACCCTTGTCTAAAATCGCATGTATTTATAATTTATTCAAAAAAAGAAGAAGTTTTTAAACAAATTTTGCGGTTAAGTAGTGCTATGGCACAACGTCTGTTGTGATGTAAATCCCCTGAAAACCGAGAATGCGAATAAAATGGTAGGAGCTCTCTCGTGCTACCAATTTGTGGCATTTATGTCATGTGATATATATTTTATTGCTGTTGCTACGGACGAAGTAAGAGCAAACATGCTAATCGGCACATCGCATATATGTACGTATGTATACATAGGTATACGCAGAAACGCAAATATTTGTCGTGGGGATTTGCAATTTTATGGCACGTAGATGAGGTATATTCAGTTCTTGAAAGAAACAAGGTAACAATTTTATCATAACCCGTACCGGTAATACTATAATAGCGTTTGCTTCCGTGATATGGAAACTGACGATGATGATGATGATGATGATGACGGTGCAAAAGTGAATGAAAATGAAAGAAAACATAACGGGGAGTCCATGTTGTCCATATACACATTCATGGAACTGGCGTCACCAGCAAGCAACACAACACGCATCAACCACATCAATCTACCCATGTAACAAAGATTATGAAGGTTTCGAGGAGTGGTACTGAAAAATAAGTGTAGAAGAAGGTAGGTACACCAAAACCAAAGTACAAAACAGAGCTACCTCCTTTGTGTAATAATTGGTATGGTTGGAAAAGTTAATGCAGACCTGAAGTTTGAAATTTTTATAAATTTTATAAATTGTGTACTTTTGGTTATAAAGTTTTGCGGCTTTCTTTCTATTATTGCATTGCATGTTGTTGGTGTGGTGGTGATAGCAGTCCCGATTACTCAACGATGATTCAAAATGCCTATCAAGTTATGCATATTAGTCGGGCGTGCAAATTTAGGTTGATTTTTTTCTTTGATGGTTCATAATAATAATCATCTCTTGACTGCCTGACAAAAAAATCTTTTGTACGTAATAATGATGAATATTCCGTAGTAACGTTAGAAGCAAGGACTGCATCGATTTTTTTAGTTAAGGGATTTAAAATAAAGAAAAATAAAACCATAAGAAGTATTTTTGAAACTTTTGCTACTTGAATATTTACAACGCAAACTTTTGTGTAATATGCGGATGGGCGTCATGTTTTGATCGTGTAAGTAGTACCTGTGTCCAATGGAGCAGGAGAGAGAGTGAGATTGGACGGACATGGCATACCAGTATTATTTAAAAAATGACTGGCTTTTGAATGCCCATGATGTTGACTGACGACGTGATATTCAAGAGGAACATGATATGTAACATGTAAAGTGGAATGTATGTATGATGATGATGACAGGTATGGAGATAAAATGAGAATCAAATTGTATCTAGCTATCTTCATTTTCGAAAATAACTACTTGTAAAACTTCTACTATAACTACAAAACTCCTACCACTGTTCTCTCTATTCAAACGTTATATGAAATTTGGGTATGCATGACATGATCATGCCCAACCAGCAATCCAAAAACTATTACCACACCTTTTATGTCATGTTTATGCTAAATAATCTCCATTAAAAATTTGATCGGGTCCAGTGCAATGTTTATTGGTGGTAGAGATATATAGTGTACATGCATGCAGATAGAGAGAACGAGAAAGAATTATTAGAATTTACTAGAAACACAACAAGACACGAAAAAGTGTTTTGATCTTTTTTACTCTCTCTTTTGCTCCAGCTTTTTTTAATGGTTAACCTTGAAATTAAACAAAAAACGGACCTAGCATAATAATGTGCATGTTTACACAAAATACCTTCCATTCTCATCTTCATCATCATATTCATCATCATACACGGTTGACGGCAACACGGCATGGATTTCACCCTGTTGCGGCCCAAAAAAATAGTCCAGTGACACGGCACAGTATATTTGAAGCCACTGTATATCTCCTTGTTTGTTTTTAAGTTAAGGCCTATACATACCTTGTATATCTTTCTGATATGTAGGTAGGTATGTACTACTTTTTTGGTAGGGACTAAAAATGTTATGATAATATCGCGCAAGTGCGGTGGATGGATCTTTTTCACATTCAGTATTCACTCTCCACACAATGTAGTAGTAGTACACCAGTGCTGGGCAGGTCACCGGTGTCCCAAATTGTGCTACCGGGACACCAGCGTGTGTCCCATAAATTAATCGGTGTCCTGATGTCCCGAATTAATTGATGTCCGGTGTCCCGAATTAATTGGTTTCCGGTGCCCTGTGTCCCGCCCAGCACTGTAGGGCATGCTCAAAGAATTTAACCTTAATATTATTGACTTTGCACATTAACATACAACTTGATTATTCATCTTCATCTTAAACAAATCCCATGCAATACAATATTATTATTATTGTAATATATACTACTTTACTTTTCATCTTTGCTTCACGTGCCAAAAGTAATTACTAATTACCTTTTTCATTTTAAAGGTCTTTTCCATCAGGATTGTACGGAATTGTGTCATGAACACGAGTTTTTTTTATTTTTATAAAAAACGTGCATACAACTTTATATTTGTTTTGTCCCGGAACAGGCTAAGCAAACATGAAAATGTGATGTGATCCAATGAAATAATGTAATACAGCATTGAGGAAAGCCACGTGTTTCACGTGGAAAGTTATTGCAATGGGAATTGGTAGTATGTATTGTATGTAAGCACTCTGATTCAAGTTTTTATGTGTTGTATTACCAATTGTGTCATTGCATAATCTGCTTAAATAATTTAATTTCTTGGGAGAAACACATTTTCTTGACAATACATGATGAATGACAAATCACAGATTTTCGCGAAACCAAAGGATGAAATTTTCAATCTTCTTGGGTATACAAAAAAAACATGAAATATTATACGACTCAAGGTTTGTAATTTACAAACTCACGGCCATAATTCGACTCGGTCACATTGCCCAAAAAGCACATATAATATCTCTCTGTCAACCATCTTATATGTAGAAGTTTCTTTTTACATATACCCAAATAAGAATTGCAGTATTGCAGAAAAGCAATTTTTTGGTGACCTTTTAAATTGCAACCATGATAGATAATGGTAATATTGATGATGACGATGAAACAGAGAAGAAAATCTTGTTACAAGGCTTATGGGACTTTTCTGGTCTCATCAATCAATACATCACCTCACCTCCATCATCGTCACCAAAAAAACCAAAGCATGCATATACTCCATACGTGTATATGCCCACGTAGATATCTACTTCTACTTAATAAGCTCTGCTGCTTTACTTGAAGTAGTGTCAAAAAATCTTTTTTTTATTCTCGTCTCTATTCTCTGTTCAATAAAAACCGCCTTTCTATCTCTCTGCTCTTCTCAGTCCGTCTGTGTGTTCCTTTTTTGTCTTTCTCTTTTTATTAGTTTTCTTTCATGTTATGAAAAAACAAACCAACGTCATTGGCAAGTCTTACGTAGTCGTTGTGGTTGGAAGCTTGTAAAAGTAAGTAGTAGCAACTTGTACTTGCACCTAAATATGTATGTATGCAGGAGAAATGTTAGAACTTAGAACATTTGAAGACTATCGCATCGCCTGTGAACTTTGATACACTTTGCTTATGGCATTACATATTCTTTTGTACGCAATGGAACCGATGATACGAGAACACAATCGTATTATTCATTAAAATGTCGACTACTACATGGTACATTCGCATAGTAAACTAAAACATCATCATCATCACGTCGTCGATGGTGAACATTACAGAGAAAATGTATTTTGAGTAAACTGACAAGGAACAAAAGTTTTAATTTTTTTTAGAACTTTTATTAAATTAGGTTATATGACACACATCACATCACACATGACAAGTTTTATGCATGAGCACTTTTAATAACTAGATATTCCTTTCATTTATTACGTTTGTGATCTACTCTCCTTTTGTTTTTTGAAGTAATTTCGTACTTGCTGTACCACACAATAACTTAGCATTTTATTACCAAATTTACTTCCACAATGCAAAATGTCTCTGTCGCCTTTGCCAACTAATCATATTTTAACCAGTTACATCAAAGCAATTCCGCAAAAAATTCTACCTAAAAGCTATAAGGTCTAATATTAATATGATGACAACTATGACAAAATACTCAACATTTTTTTTGTGTAACTCAATTCTATAATGAAATAAGATAATTAGGCGATGATAGCAAACCAAACCAATGTTAAAAACGGCCTTCTGCTCTGTGTATAGCTGGAAAATGTGGTTTTTATAACTGAGTGGTGCTGGAAATTGTGTGGGTGGTTTATCTATGTACGTAAGTGGCGAAATTATTCAGTTTGAAGTGCATGTATATGTTCCTGGATATACACGGGCTATATTTTTTGGCTGAAGGATAAACAAGTGCATGTTTTTGTTGTTGCACTTTAATTGAGTAGGGAGCGCACTGGTCACTTGTGTTCTGACTGTCGAAAGAGAAGACAAGTTTCTGTCCGCAATAAGTACAAAGTTCGTTAAAAGTTTAAATGGGATTGTGTATTTATATAGTGAATAGGTACGTTTTAAAAGCATTGTTGAGTTTGTCAATTTAATGAATGTACCTATACACAAAATATTGAATCGTGTTGTAATGGAATAGTAGCTATACAAAAGCATCGCGACTTGGCTGATACTCTCATCTCTCATGCTCTCTGATGGGAAAACAAAAAAAAGGATTTGACTGTATATTGCGTATTATCATTTTGTTCCTTGGGGAACATAGCAAAACTGGCATGAAAGTAACATGCACACATCAGGGATAAACACAGGAATTCTTGTTAGTGTTGTATGTAGTTTCCGGAATTTTCAATAGATTCTGATTAATATTTTATGTGATATGGATTGATCATGTTCCTTGTTGGGTGGATGTGACGTTAAAATGTTTGAATGAAGTAGTACAAATTTTTTTTACCGGATTGTTATTTTAACCCCACCTGTTTTTGAATAACTCAAAAGGATTAATGATTAATGCCTTTTAAAATTTAAGGTTTTTTTGCGTCAAGTGGCTGCATTTTCCTATGAAGTAATGCTGAATGTTTTATATTCGTTGTTTCTAATACAGAGCGGAAGATTCGGGAAGGGAGGAAAGATTGCTGCAGCAAGTGGACTTGTTGTTCATGTGAGATCCATTCGAAACGGGACGATAAATCATTACGGTTGTGATCCAATAATCAATGTTGTTCCAGACGAGGATTGGATAGCGCTAGTGAAACGGGGCATGTAAGTATTTGTGTATATTTTGTGAATATCTTATACATATGAGTACGTATTTAGATTTGGACTTGTTTTAATTTGATATAACATGAATTACTTAGCAAATGGAATATGGTATTTTTAAAAAAATGTTTTTTTTGTATTTTGTATTGTACGTTCCAGGTGCGACTTTGATAGAAAGTTAAAGCACGCCTTTGAAAAGCAAGCGGTTGCAATGGTGGTTTACGACAGGGAGGATAGTGATACGTTGGAAGACATGAAACTTTCAGCTAGTAAGTTTATTTAAACACTCAAACATGTTCATTGGAAAGCTTTCCTTATCACCTAATATATGTATGTTGTATGTACCTGTATGCAAAAGCACCCAACTACCATATCCATCAAGTCTTTCATTTTCGCCATAAAAAATTTACAAAATAAAATATACTTTGAGATAAAGTGTACTTTCCGTCGTGATAATGAATGTTTCACACTGACTCTAATCTCATTATAACCTTTACATCATAGACCACTTTCATATATATATATTTTCGGATGAATAAGTGAGGTTCGTGCTCAAACAGGAATTATGAAGATGAAGAAGATGAAAAATACAGCGTAGGTTTTTTAATGCAACTTTGCTAGTTTAAAAAAAGTTGAAGCGTTTCCTGTCTCTTTTAAAAGCTACAGTTTGGTAATGGAAAATTCTTGTGCCATCTTTGTCACTATTATTATTATAAACGTATAAGGTAAAAATTTCACTTTTTCAAGAAAACAATCTGTTAAGTATATGAATAGATTTTCCCTGTCATAACATGACGTGTGATGGTATTTTCCATCTATGTTATCTGCGTGTTTGATATATTGTGATATCAATTTTAAAAGGAAAAGTTTTGCATATCTCATCTATCTGAATTTTCCTTTTAGTATTCCTTGTTTTCCACATTTTTTTTTAGAAAAAAATATCAAAATCCTGATCATCATGAAACATGTACACCATTATTATGGGATAAAATATTTATGTACATGAATCCTCTTTTACAGGTGACATTCCAGGAATTTTCACTTTCAAGTCGCGGGGTGAAAGGATTGCAAATCTGACGGATGCTGGAGTACGTGTTGATATGCAGATCACGGTTGGAGAGGTCTGCTCTCGTCCTTATACTGGGATTAATCGGTATGTCAAAATGATATCCTCTTTTCATCATCACAACCACACCAACAACACACAACCTCGCACTATACTGCTATCTATTCATAGTTTCTCATCTTCGTTATTCTCCTAATTTTCTCGACACAATAAATCAAAGAAAAACTTTTTTCCTTTCTATATACAAATATTTCCATCCTTTTCCTTTGTATTTGATAGTACTTCACATTATACACATGGCTGAACTTTCCAGGAAACTTTCACTACAGATGTGGTGTTTCAGACATATAAGCATTTTTTATAACTTGTGATCTGGGATAATCCGATCATCAAGATGGGGGAAAAGTAGAGGAAATGTATTTTTTATTATCAATTTATTTGCCGTCACGCTTAGGATTATCGGGTTTTTAGGAAGAAAGTATACAGTGAAAGCCTTGTTGCTGCAGACAGTTATTGCTACTTCTGTGGTTGTCATCTTTTAAAAAAGGCTATATTTGAAAATAAGGATTTACCCCCTTTATTTCCACGAATAAAGTTGTATATTTTAGGTAAATATAACGACAGAAGTTTTTGAAGATAAGTGCATTTTTGTACGACTAAAAGAATTTTGACATTTACATTTCCTCAATATGTAATTTCTTAGTAATTCCTTTTAAATAACAAATAAATGGGTAGTAATCATGCAACAAAACATCAGTAATTACAGGGCTAGCTACTGATGGTCCTCTTTTAAGTTAGTGAGGCGGGGGAAGATATGTAATATAAAGGGAAATATTACGAGTGACGACAAACCACGAAATTATGCATAAATATGAGTGGGCAGACAAAGAAAAACATATACTCCGTAAGGAAAGATTAAATCACAACTACAGTAAAAAGAAGAAGAAGGATTCACCGGTGATCAGTCAGTACTATTTACTTGGAGCAGCTTATTTGTGTGTGTAAGGTTTTATTTAATACGCTTCGGCAAAGGATTTCGTCGAAAATAACTACTACAATTTAAGAAACCGTTTATAGACCTCACATAATATCATAATGATGCAAAATGTATGCATTGAAATCCTTGTTGAAGCGAATGAAATGAAGCTTTGCATACAAACAAGCGCTCCAAGTAGTAGTACGGGTCATCGGTAGATCCTTCTTTTCCTTTCTGAGTCATATGAATACGTAAGTTACTGGCGACAGTTTTAGGCCTACACACTTTGAGGTCTACTTGTTGAAGCTAAATATTTTAGCGGTTTAAGTAAATATTGCGATTTGCGATGAGCGTACAATCTCTCATCTGTACAATGAAGTATTTACGGATACAAGAATGCATGGTTTTTAGTTTGGATTGGTAGAAACTCACTAAAAAACTCTATTTTTATGTCTTTCACGTTGTAAAACGGGGAAGATATATACACACACAGGATATTAGCGTGTGCTAAAATAAGAACCCACGCACGCAACCGAAAATGGAAAATCCAGAGAGACATATGAAAAAACACATTAATGGAGAATATAATTTACAGTTACGAAATGACAATTTGTGAAAACGAGGATACTAGTTTGGTATGCTTGAATCGGGATCAATATCCTGGAAGTACATATTATAATACATTCCCACTTTACCCTACCAACAACATTGTGGTATCAGGAAATTGCGTTTATTTCGTTTCTTTAAAATACGCACGTTTCTGAAGGGATGTATGTGGGGTATAGATACACGCTTACATGTTGCATCCACAATCGCAATAAATGTTCAAAAATGAACATGAATGGATAAATACGTCTGTCAGTCTAAATATTATTGATTATTGTTTTGCGCAACGATATTTACCTTTGCTGGAAAAGGGGCTCTAAAAAACATGGAGAAAGCATACACACATAATATAACCTTTTCTGTGCATTTGCAAAGTGGGTTGGTTTTGGTTTGAGTAGCTCTCCAGAAATTGAGATTCATATATTTTAAAGTATTTATTAAATTCTGAATACTGAAGTCAGTTTTACTCGTTTTTATCTCTGAAATCCTTATTTCTCTGTTGTAAACTTGGGTTCAACAACAAAATGTTTTGGCAGATGAAACGAAATATGATGATTCCACAAAGATAAAAACTTTCTCCTAGGAAAGAAGGTGGGAATTCAAACTTTCATTTTACTATTTAAAGTCCAATTTCACATTACTTCGTGACGTAGGCAGTAAACAGAAAGCAGGATGTTGATCTTACATATATGAGACGGTATATGAGGTTGAAAAAACCATGGTTGTGTGGTTCATTCACTCACTCTGTGAGTGCAGCATGGTTTTACATTTGAGCAGATAAACACACTCAGAAAACTGGCGTCTGTTTAGGTGACTAATGCAAAAAGATTTTGAGTAAACGCAAACTTCATCTTTTCTGATCCTGTCTTTGGGGCTCTCTTAACTTTTCCTTGAGGACCAGATAAAAAACCACTTGGTTATATGTATGTAAGGGCTGTACAATTGCAAGGGCGACAAACTTTGATATGGTTTATAGACAAAGTGAATAGATTTAAAAACTAAGGGTTAACATAATTAGATTCTCCGGTTAAAATAGTACAAAAAATAACAATTTAAGGTTCTGACATTCAGTTATAACCTATTGAGCGAAGCTTTCTTAACGCGCTCTCAATCACTGTTATTCCCGACCTTTCGGCAACCTTCCTGCTGATATTTGCAAAAACGTGGTAAATCCTCGAAGCTTTCTGGTGAATTCTGTAGTTTGCGGTAGTCCGCTTTACATAAAGCTCAAAAACTTCCATTCCTGGTGCCTGGAAAACATGAGGAGCGTTTTGAATATTCGTGAAAAACCTTAGAAAGTTGTTTTTATAGACTAATCGACATCCGGACTTCCCCCGCTCCTCCTAGTCTTTAACATACCCGGATGCACTTTGTTTGGTGTACGTTTTAATGCCCAGTTTCTTGGCTTCAAAACGATGTATGGTTGTCTTCTAAAGTCCAACATGTTTAGTAGCTGTCATCACTGAAGTGCAAAGGGTTTTATCGAACATTTTCAACCCTTCTTTTTTACAATATTGGTTGCCACGGTCGGACGTCGACCTTTACATATCTTAAATTTAGCCCAATTTGTTCGCAATTAGCTGCTAATCATTTTATTTATATAACGGAGATGTTTTCGATCGTTTTGAAAATGTTTTACGGTCTCGACCTTTGACATTCCAGTCACATTTTCAAGGTAGGAAATAACGTGTTTAAAAAATGTTTCTTCTTCGATTTTTCCCATGTCGCTGGAAGTTATTTTTCTCGCTGTAAAAATGGAATTCCATCAATTCGAATGTGGAGAATCTGAAACCGTCGACCATTTTGATTAATTTGCATTTTTTCCTTGTATAATCTTATGTGCAAATTTGTCGCCCTTGCAATCGTACAGCCTTTATATAGGAGACACCTACACAAGATTACGTTCATCCATGTATATATCTTTGTATTATAAAAAGCATCTAGTCCCACACGTTCCATCTACTAGTATGCAGTACAGTGTTTTATTATACGCGGCCGGAGAAATATATTATAACATGTTGTTTTATTTATCTTTGACTTTTGATTATTAAATGTTAGATTGGAGGAGGGGAGAAAAACTCTTTCTATAAATCATGGAGACTTTCTATAAAAACACCTTATTGTCAGTTGAGCTTATTTCATTGTTTTGAATAGTATTTTCAATTTCACTCCTGTTTTCTCTTTTGTTTTACGTTGTTTGTACACCACACATTTATTAACTGAGTTTCCAGTGATAAGCCAGATGTAGTAAAGATGAAAGTGCCACACTATTCTTTCAAGGGTGTAGGCGCAGTAAATAATGGAAAAAGACAAAAGTGGCAAACAATTTATCGCACACATCATACCCTCCATCAAGTTATTACATCTTCTAACTAATGATGACACTGTGAAGTTCTGTTAATTAATACCTACTGCCTTGACGACTACTTTGGTGCAAAATAGGCATTCTACATAAAATATTTCTACTTTGCAAAGATTAAACAAATATTTATGTGTGAATCACGAACCTTCAAGTTCTTGTTATTATTAATGATTCCAAGTTGATACTGGGAACTTTGAGCTGAAAAACAATTGTAAGGTTGAAGGTTAGGTGAATAATTGAAGTTAGCATGAAACCGCAAAAATAGATCATTTGCTTTCTACAACCACAAACTTTCCCAGCTCGGATGTAACACACCACACGTAGAAATGAAGGGATGCCTCCACACTTAAGAAGATAAAAGGAATAAAGCAACGAATGCATAAACATTATAACCAATAAGCCCATTCCACGCGTGAGCTGCTATCTCGTAGGATTGTTAGTTAAATTTAAAATTGTCGATTATATATTCACATGAAACAGCTCGTATAAGGAATCTTTTTGAGTCTGACTTTACTTTTATTGTATTTATTTAGTCGGTGTGTCAGAGACTTACTTTGAAAAATTCAACTAATGACTGATGTTTTATTCTTAAAGGATACACTTATATATTTATCAGAAAATTTATCTTTTCAGAAACATCATACATTCTCTCGTCATGTCAATTTGAAAAACTTTGAGCTGGTTACCTATTTATTTATTTATTTAACTATGGCAGTTGCTAGGTAGAAACGTAACGTCTGCCCAGCACAATATAAAATATGCATAGATATATACTACCTGCCTACATTGCTATGCGTGAATTCTGATTGTTTTAAATTACAAGTGTTATTACACTCTTCCAGGTATTCATCTGTAGTGTCAAATAACCAAACAGTTGAGATAAGCATACCATATGACATATTATATGGTATAATAATAATATGTATACTTTGTACTTACTTAAATATGCAGACTATAACTTAAAAGTTATATCGTAACGATATAAATTGACCTCACGAACCACCCTCTTGACCTTTGACTTCAAATAGCTCCTTATATCCATCCTTTATCCTGATTTATGAAGCTCACTGAAACCATTGCTTTTATTTATTGTTTTTTAAATGTCAAAAACAGAAAATAGTTTAAGGATGAAAAAAAAATCATCTTTATTCCCTCTTGAAAACTTATTTTTTTAGCACTGGGATGCTCGACTTTTCTGGGGGTGTTGATGGGCATCAATGTATTTCCAAAAAGTAATTTGAACACAGTGAAATTTGCCAAATTTATTTGCTGCTGTAGTTACTTAGTTTTAGTTTTGAAATCAGTGTTTCCTCCTGTTTCACAAAATGCTTAGATTTTTTTTAAGTTCTCTGTTATGCTTATTGTTTCATGTTTGTTTTGTCACGTAGAATAACTAAAACTATGCAGTAATAATTCAAATTACATACAAGTATATCCCTTATGTGTACGGAGTGTAGCTAATAGTCATTTTTCGTAGCTACTAGTCACTTTTTTAAGCTGTGTGTTTTCTGGGTGATTTAATATAAAATAACAAAAAAAAATGGAATTTGGAACGGATGATTTGTCAATTTCAATAATCGATTTTTTACTTTGTTGTATATTTTTCAGCTCTGGCGGTAAGTTGAAATTTACTTGAAATCCATTTGAAGCTTGTTTTAAAGGTAATTTAATTGATTATAATTTTGAACAAAATTATTTTATTGTTTGTTTTATAAGCAGCAACGTCTTTGTAACGCCGCGAAAAAGGCCCTTGCAAAAATACCAACTAGAAGTGTCAAACTGACAGATAAGGTAACTATACAGCTTTTCCTCAGTCACCATCATAACTAACCATATTAACTCCTTTTCTCTTTGTGTATTAGGAGTGCGTCATTAACCGTCTCCACTCATTTGGGTACTTGTAAATTAGCTGTTATGCATTCCATTAAAATCTTTTGTAGTATAAGCATACGATGATTTTTAGAATTATAATTCAATACACAATCTCTAGTTTTTGCATGAAAGAAAGTAAAAGTACTAAATTCCCTCTTGCTACCACTGGAGCGAATTGCGGAGGAGATATATGTTTTACTTGTACATATTTAATACATGCCTCGTGAGAAAACGCATGACGTAGATTATTAGGCATGAACTCATGAGATTATTTTGTTCAAGCAGCACTAAGTTGCACGTGATTGGAATCCCACCACGATTGCTTTTACTTTGAAACTATGTACATATGTGCATACATACATATAGGGAGTACTACCTGAAGAAAGCAGGGGAAATGGTGTAATAGTCGTCATCATAGTCATGTTACATTAGAGCATGTGAAATGAAGCAAAAAGGTAAAATCCGGGATGACATATATTACAATATTCCATTGCATAGGAACACACATAATATATAAATCGTAATGCCGCAGAAAATTGTAAGTTAGAATACTGAAACTACGTAAATATGAAGAGCAAATAACCACCAATAGGTTCCATCTAGAGGATACTACGGTTTCCACATGGAGTAACAATTTATGCAAATCCGAAATTGGTATTCTTGGAATGCCCTGTTTTTTTCTTGGAATCCCTAACAATCATAATATCCATATGCAAAATATGCATGTCAAAAAAATATAAATTTTTATTTTAAAGTTATACTGCAGACACATGAACAACAAGCAGGGTGATAAAAAAAACATGAAAAGGTAGATTTTAAGTTACAGTTTGAAACTTATACTTTACTTAGTAAAACGTTGACGTGTGCAAATTAGTTTAGGCAGCAAGTTATAGGGCATTAAAGTTTTTACAAGACGGGATTCAAGTTTCAAAATAATATAGTAAAGTACGTACTTAAAGTTATGCAATAAGTTATGTAAACATGCTGTTCGTCGTCAAGGGCTTTCGAAGTTACTTGTTGTGTTAGCACACTGACTGGGCACCTGCAGATTATGTGGTAAAAGTTAGGTGCTTGGCTAATCGATCAATTTTTATATATAGATACGTAATTAGTAAATGCGTCAAGTTATCATGTACACTGAAGGACGTACGTCCAGAGTCCAGACACACCAGAACGATCTCAATAAGCGTATGCCGTACAACCTTCGTTTAAGCTTATTAAATGTGGTTATCTTATAAATGATTAATTGAATGACTCTCCGTAATCTAGAGCAAACCAGGATATTTGGTGTGGTGTGTGAAATTTAATGAGCACGCTTGGGGGTGGATGATGTTTCGTGACTGAAAAAGAATTATTGAAGATAAAGTAGAACTTGAATCGTAATAATAGCAAATGGTGAGATTTGTGCCTGTGAACTCGGCATGATTATTAACTAAGTAGGAAAGACATGCATACATTTGGTAGTTTTATGTGATGAACGTACAGAGACAGAAAGCGGGTCACGTGCTTCCGGTTTTTGGTGGAACCAGGCCTATCATACTAATAGGATTGTACATGATACTTTTCAACGTATTTAGTATGTAGCGTGTTTATGTGGGGTTGATTAATGCTGAATACATACGCACCTAATATTGTCGCTTGTTTTACGTCATTTAGGATTCTCGTTTTTTTAGTTAATGCATATGGGTAGGATGTTTAATGTAGTTGACATTTGACATGAATGGATAACAAGAAATCTCATCGATATTCGGAGAAAATGATTGAAGTTTTTTTTGTTTACAGGAAATTATTGGCGAAGCAGAATGTTGTGCTGTCTGCATAGACTTTTACAAGGCAGGGGACATGTTAAGAACATTACCTTGCAGGTAAAACTATATGTCTAAAGTATATATAATTAATTACATGATGACAAGTTCAGCAAACATTGACTGACGGTTGACTAAAAATACATTGTATTCAAAAAATCAATTTGCAGACACGAATTCCATAAATTCTGTGTTGATCCTTGGCTTTTGGAACATCGCACATGCCCAATGTGCAAAATGGATATTTTGAAACATTATGGATACATCGTAAGTACAAACTTTGTACTACAAAGTAATATATTATTTTGTGCATAAATTTATATTTTTCCATGGACAGTTGAAGTTGGTGTTATCTATGCATCTTGTGTTTTCCGCTTTGCTAGTTCACCGGAAGCCAAGAAAGCATTCTCCACCTGGACTTGGAGGACGGTGGTTTGAATTCATCCGACTCCCGGGACACAGACACTCCAACTGGCGAAGAAACACAAATTCATACTCACCATGAACATCACCGCATTCACCATCATCCGACTGACTCTCTATCTATATCCTCTCCTACGGATGAAACGTTTTCCTCCATTCCTGAAGACCAAACGGAATACCAAATTACTTCCGACGAAATGACCAGGAAACCGTCACTCATCTCATTGGTAAATAATGTACATGAACTTAAAGATTGCTCTAGTATTATTATTAATAATTAATGTAGTTTCCTTCGATTAGTTGTTGCCATCATCCTGATGTGGTAATCTGATACACCTATTTATATTTTTGTAGACTGTTACAGCTTGTCCAAATGGATATATCACTACAAGTGCTACAACTACAACTGTTGCTATGCCAAATACACCCTCCGTTCAATGCACGTTGTTTCCATCTACTGCATCGACTGTCGACTGTTTAATCCCCACTATTACATCTGGAAATGGTTCCATAGGCAACGTTGGAGGTAGTAGTAGCTGCAACAGTTACAGCAACAAAGTCAATACCATTCCAACAACTTTGGTAAAGGCAGCTATTGCGTCTCCCAATGATTCCACCATCATAACTAGTCTTTATCAAGAGACAAGTGATGAGCATCCGATGTGTCAATACAAAGAGTCAGGTGGTATCCGAAGAGATTTTGATAGTCAATCAATTAAATTGCAAGACTCGTCATCAATATCCTGTAGTTTGCGACCAGAAGAGGTCGATATAATTTCCCGGCCACTTAATGCATCCTTAACCATTCTACCATCCAGTCAATTTGATGATGACGTTTCCAGCAGTGGTGACGATTCTTTAAAAACAAAATCTCAATCCATGGATGAGGGTCTGAGGGAAGAAGGAATTAATGAATGTGAAAAGAGCCAAAATGCTTACACAAACTCATTGCAGCAGTCTCAACAATTGTCGCAGTCAACTCACTCATCAGAAAACTCAGACATTGTGCCATGTGCTTCATCTTTAATGAAGGTTCCGAAGCATCATGATGAGACTGACTAAATGTTTTAGATGCGTCTTTTCGCAAGTCAATTTTTAAGTGCATCCCTTTCAAGTTTTTATGCTTTTTGTAGCTAATTTTAGCTATGATTATGTTGTTTCATTCCCATACAGCGAAACGAACCATCATGATATGATGACATTTGCAACTTTCGGTATATGCAAATTTTATTTAGCCACTTGAATTGGGATGAAACTTTGATAATTGAAGAATCATAAATATAAATATTACGTTATAGTTTTGGTCTCATTTAACATAAGCAAGTCTCGAAGGTAAATAATGCTGACGTTTAATTTTGAAGGAGGTTGTTCGGATATAGGTATTTACATTTGTAAGAGAAACTCAATTTGTTTTTATACCAATACATAATTAGTTTTGCATTGATAAGATTATATATATATATATATATTTATTAACTGTTCAATACAACCAATCTAAAAAACGGAGAATATCTGTACGGGATTGATTGTCGTTATTATTATTAATATTATTACATATTTAACAGATTTTTCTTTTTTGGATGTACATAACTGAACATCTCATGCATAGAATATTTTTAAAAAAACATAACTTGATGAATACAGGGACATATTTTACATACGGACCACGACGGCTCTGATTTATGGGCCGATTACCTCTTAATGACTTTCTCGTCGCACTACTCCACATCGTCCATTAAATGTTTACTTCCACGCAACAAGTTTCAAGGTTGTTGTCATATAAATTAAAGACGAGAGTGATGCCAGGAAACTGATAATATCGAGTTTGTGAGAAGATAAGTAGCGATAAAAAAAATAGCCAGAAAATAGGGAAAAGAATTGTAGCTTCCTTATTTTCGACACTTTTCCATTCGCAAGTCGTAAGCCTACCAACATAATTCGCTATAAACAGCATACATAAGTCCGATTACAAATTTATATACGATTACATATGCCAAGTCAGTAAAACAAGAACGCAATGTCAATTTTTAAAGAGCTAGATTTTACTGAATCTGTAACTCTACGTATAATTAAACATAGAACTATCAACAACAATATGACAATCGTAAATAGTAAATCATTGGAATTTAGTCAATGGTTTTTATGTTAAGATATTGAAATGGTTAAGTACTGAGTAGTAGATAGAACCCAATCTCTGCATGTCTGATGAACTTGATGATGCATGTATGAAAAAGTAGTTTTGAACAAATTAAATCAGCAATGAGGAAGAAAGTTGATAAACAATATAAGACTCATTAAGTTGAACCAGATCATAGCCATAGCAAATTTTAAGCATCACTTGCGAATAGGTGGCTAATAAATGCTCTGCAATACAATGTTGTTGATGTCCATGTCATGTTCAAAATATAAATCATTTTTAAGCAATGCAATGCAAAAGCGCGCTAAAAAATTATTTATTAGCAGTGCGTTTGGAGATTCCATCAAATACAGACATTAAACTTCATGAAAAAAAAATTTAAAAAATACAGTGACAACTCATGTATATCTGGACGCATATAACCTTAGAAGAGAAGTAGATACACGGAAATAAATATATTAAATATTAGCTTGCAACTTTTCATGTAGAAATTTTAAATAGGGCCAGTATACCATATAGTGACTCATTACTTGAGATTAAGAAAAATAAGTAAATTTATATATGGCATGCCATTCTGGTACGAAAATTATTTTAATATAGCGTTCGTGTTTTG
This sequence comes from Zhuqinia jingwanae, assembly GCA_027744095.1. Taxonomy (NCBI): domain Eukaryota; kingdom Metazoa; phylum Arthropoda; class Collembola; order Entomobryomorpha; family Paronellidae; genus Zhuqinia; species Zhuqinia jingwanae. The sequence goes on along the minus strand of JAHZNC010006881.1, from coordinate 1,718 downwards.
ACCCATTGTTAGCTTTTATGTAGTTACATTGTGTATATGACGTTACATATAGTAGAATGAATATTTTTAACTAAAAACTAATAAACCAAAAAAATAAAGATAATTTATTCCAATTCGACAAATTATTATTTTATAAATTGGGATGCTTGATTGTAAATTGGAATCTGAAATGTACACAAAATAACTTTTGTTTTCATGCATTCAAATGTTAAATTTGAACTAAAATGGTACATGTTTATGCATATATTTACTACAAACACTTGTAAAAAAAGGTAACAAATTATCCATGAATTGTATATCGCGAATTTATATTAATGTAATCGAATAATTTAATATGATGTTTGAATAATAATAAATGAAATTGTAAGTTGTAATAGACAATCAACCTTGGTCCTATCATCAGCACGTGAAGAAATAAACTATAAAGTAGAAAAATGAAAATTTAAATGATTTATTCGCGTGTATGTATACTGACATTGTCTTTGTAATTAAGCAGGACTTAAAAATAAGGGCACCTGACAGCACACTGAGATTCCATGTTCCATTTTGGTTATTTTCAATATGGGAAAAATTATATGGAAGCGTGCAAAATTTAGATTTATCTAGAACCTACAAAATAAATATTTGTGTAAAAAGTGGAATGGTTTTGTTTTCGAGAATTCAAATTAAATTTTAAGTATGAAAGATGATATGTGATATGATACTTATTATAGATTGTCATGAGAGATTTTTCATATTAATTTAGCTATAATAAATGTTTGGTCATATCGTCTTAAACTATAAAAAGCGAAAAATCGTAAAATTTAGGCTGTATGTATAAAAAATATTTTAAATATTGTTTATAAAATTAATGCTGTGAACGGAGATCTCAAAACGTACCATGTATTCAGATTGTATGTAGGTTATGTACGAACGAAAAGAACGCAGAGTTTCTACTTGACTTTTTTACTCCTGTAACACATTAAAGTGAGAAAGTGGTTGAGTTGCAAAAACAGGCATAAACGTTGTTTTAAGTAATGATTAAAGTCTACTTATATACTGCATCACTGTAACATAATGAAAGGTGGACGTCGTGAACGCTATTTAATTTTTACATTGACTCCAAATGGTGGCAACTATTTAAGTAAATGCATAATAAAAGTCATAATCAAGAACTACCGCGATATTTTCAGGAGAAAGAGGATTTACTGATATAATCATTGACAATTGAACATTTTGTAGTTATGGGTGGTCATTTAGTTTCAATACTCGCTAGAATAAAGGGTTATAGTTGTATTTCACACATTATAAATGTTATGAATGTATAATGTCATCTTTTTAACCTTTCATTCCTTGTTATGTTATGCAGTGAGTAATTATTTCCAAAGTAACGCAGTTATTTATTTTACTGTCAACCGTGTGCTATTTTATAGAAGCTAATTCAGGTATCCATTACTATACACAAAAATATGCCATTATTTTGTAAATGTTCAGCTATGTATGTTCGGATGTTGTCACTGTCAGTGGGTTGAAAGCTCCATATATGGAGTCTTTGACTCCATATATGGACGCATATAAAAAAATAAAAAATAATTAAGCAGGAAAATTAATTAAATTAGAGATAACTCAAATTAGGGAAGGAGTAACAAACTTTTTATTTTGGAAACCTGGAGTTTAAGTAATTTAGAAGCTGCATACCAAAAATCAGAAAATTCTATCGTGGTTATTCTGAGATAATA
>JAHZNC010006880.1:0-12152 GCA_027744095.1 Zhuqinia jingwanae | reverse complement strand
ATTAAATAAGTGGAGTTCCTAACACGCTAATTGCAATTTTGCTTGTGTCAAGCGTATACACATACATTTACATATTTGCTCGCAATATTGGTGTCATGCAGTCTGCCACGGAACATGTTTTGTCCTAATATTTTTTTACAAATTCCCCTTTGCAAATTAAAAAAACTATAAAGATTGCATGCAAGTTTTAAAAATATTCTCAAAATGAGTCGACGCCTCTCTGCAGTTGACAACTGGTTTACACCAGAGATTGGTCACCAAGCAACTTGCATTGACAAATGAGTTTAAAAATGACCTCTGTAAAGCCTTAATATCTGCCAATACTCCAATGGCAAAGCTCGTCAACTCCGAGTTTAGGTCATTTCTTGAAAAATATACTAAAACGATTCTTCCTAGCCTGTCTCATCTTAGGACATCATTTTTGCAAACTAATTATGACAAGGTAAACGCAATGAAGCGTGAAAATAGTATGTAATGTACACACGTTAACTTATGTTCCCTGTGCAACTTTATTTAAAAAAAATGCAAATTAACTTGCATATTTTGGCGTTTTTTCGTGCATAGCTGCATGCATATTTTATGGTTTAGCTTGCATACCCACGCCAACTCTATTAATAGGCCACACGCGGAATTATCCCCTATTTAATTTGATTTCAATCATCCGTGAAAAAATACGAAGCCACAGTGGGACTAAAGGAATCAATGACACATCCTGACAAACGTACCACCCAAGCTTATAAGATTGATTATTCAAATATGTGTCAATTGAAATATTATTTGGGTGACTTGGACGCCTATACAGAAAAGTTTTCTTGGAGATTAATTTCATTACTTATGAAGGTCACGAAACCCGCGGTCATGGCTAGTACTTACAGCATCTTCAATAATTGGAAAATATTAAACATTTACAGTTGTTGTAATCCACGGTCGAGTTACTTCGTAACACCGCATTTAGCTGCATTACTATTTTATGTGTGTGACTTGAATATGCACGTAGTGCCCTACAAAAAATCCTGATTATTACAGCAGTATCAAGATTATAAAACTATAGTTTTGTTTAATTATAAATGATTAAATAATCACATTAAAGTGTGCGCAGGGATTTATTTGTGACGTCATTCCGATTGTAACAAAACGAGATAAGTAAAGTGGTAGCTTAAATAGCAAAGCAAAAAATAATGAAATGAAAATGAGTACCACTAGTGTACATATGCATGTATTAAATTGGCCCCATTCTCTAAAAGGGAAAAATGCCCTTATGCGCGATATTCTAATAGGAGAAAATTAATGGAGCCAGTTCAGCTAAAAGATATAGCATTTTTGTTGCATTCTGACTCATATTCTAAATAGACTACCCGAATAATTTTTATCATCATAATAACAAATGTACTCACAAAAACAATGAAAAGCAAAAAAAAACGGTGTATTATGTAATGTAAAGTCCCACAGCTTTATATTTTTGTTCGCCTTTTCCCTTCTTAATCTACCCCTACGTAAGCAAGTTATGTAAAAGGTAGCGATAATACCAAAATTGTTCCAACCAAACGCAAAAATACTTCTTTGTTCCATAATGTTTTTATCAAGGAAACTGTGTGTATGTGGTTGCGTGCATGAGATGATTTGAAGCAAACTCAAAATAGATCACGTTTGTCCTAATGGTTTGTGACGGCTTCGGGCATTCATTCATATAGGTGTATACATTCCAGCAAACAGCACTTCTTGTTCCACTAATGACAATGGAACTTCTTATACTTTAATCAAATTATGCAAATTCAGTATCAGTGAAACACAGGGAGAATGCTATGCATTTTCATGAGGTTTTTTCCCCAAGTATTCCAAACACTAGCTCTTTCTTTTCTCTTTTCTTTTGCAAAGAATATAAAAATTTGGTTCCATCTCATCTTGAACAAGTTATTGTATATGAGCTAGCCATATGTATATATACATAGCACAAGAGAGAGAGAGAGAGAATCCAGCACAATCTAGTTTACTTACTACACAAGTAGTAGTAGTACAAACTTCGTGACTTTTACTTAGTCTCGTGACTTTGTTATACTAAATGCATGTCTTTGAAGTGTGTGGTTTTTCTTTTTAACAAAAAAACTTTATTTTGAGCAGAATGAGTTAGAATGAATGAAAGCAGTTGAAATCACATTGACTTCTAATCCTACTACACTTATTTCATGTTACAAAAAAAAACCAACTCGACCCTTCGTTTTCTTCACTGATGGTGTTAGATTAACTGCGCCTGGGTGTAAACCAAAAACAGGGATCCTTGCCATCACATAAAATTTTCAGACACTATTGCTGTGAGTTTGACTAGACTCCCAAGACTCAGACTCCCTCATTCTCTTATTCAGTTTGAGAGAAAACTGATCTTACATGGGATTTAAAGTGTAGGATGATGGTACACATTTGCATGAGAAAATTGGATGCACTCAAATTAACTTGGATGGGTTACTAATTTCTTTTGCATTTACGGAGCCATCTCAAACATCAGTAGAATGGGGAAAACTGTTTGTCTGATTGTGAGTCTGAGCGCTCTAAATAAATAACAACATTATCTTTTCTACGTGATGCTTTTCTTCTTCTTCTTTCCTTTCTTCTGAATTGTTTGTCTAAAATAAGGTTGAAGAAAATAGGAAAACTAAAATGCGAAAAATTGCGTACTTTCTTGAATTCCTAACGAAGTTTTAAGCTATTCCTTAAAAAAACCTGTATTTGTACTGTACAAAGTTCTATAGGCGCATATTATTTTCCAAATAACAATCATTCGTAGAAACGTAAGCTATAATGCTTTTGTGGTCTTATGAATGTGAAAATCCTTCCATAATTAAAAAATAATTCCGTTAGCTCTTGTTAATTCTGTGCACGCAACTTACATACATTATATACGTAAGCCATATACTTACGTTTTTTTTCATTTTATCTATAGTTCATATACAGTACTGATAAATTTCGCAAAATTTATGTAAGTCTTTCCATAAAATTGTGCCACTAACTTTTAGTCATTATGCATTATGTGTTATTACTGTTGTTTCGGAAGGTCCAAAGGTGTACACACATTTTACTTGTGGTTTTCTGAGACAAGCCAAAAAGGAAAAGGTGGAAAGCTAAACAAAGCTAAAAACATGTCAGCTCAGAGAGTGTATATATTGCGTAGTGCTGCTGCTGCTGCGTGACGTGACTTGGGTTGAAATGGAGAAAGCATGTCTAAAAAAAAGGAGAAGTGTTGGAAAAAAACCGACCATCAGACGGGAACGGAAACGGTCGTCCAGAATGGTGAAAGAATGAAGAACAATGAGAATGGTGTGACATGGCACAAATAAGTAATAGCAGTCTTTAGATTACTTTCCTTCATCCTCTCTGTATATATACTAATAATAAATAAAGCTTTCATTCTTTTACTGCCTTCTATTCCAGAAATAAGGAAAAGGCAAAATGAAAGGTCATATCCCTTTTTTACGCCACACTACTACCATCATTCCATGTGAACAAATGCCTGAAGAAGAAACTTTCTTTGTGGTATATTTAGATTATATCGTATTTTACACTGCCGAAAGTCAAGTCAGCATTCCATTTCCACATTCCCACAACCACTAAAAGAACCACAAGAAGATTGTGACTTGACCATTTCTTATCTCCATACTTACTATACAATATTATACGTACGAAAAATCTCATACTGACAATAAGACTTCTTTTGAGGTATGTAGGTATATCTAGTCTGTATAATATGTAAGTATGTAACATGTACTGATACGTATTATATGGTTATAAATTTATAGAAACGTCCAGAGAATCTAACTCGAGGATATTTTGTACAAACAAATGTGTTTTTTTCCTACCTGTTTTCCTGTAAGAGATACTTGTAGACAGAGAGGGTCAATTAAGTGGCAAGTCAGTGCTTGGGGCCATAATAAATACGCAGAGTACAAACTTGACGGGAAAAAAGCAATTTTGCGAATTCTTTGTGATTTCCGTGTTGAAAGATTTTTCGTATAGGTACATACAAATTGTCATATATACATTGAATACTTACTGAATACGCGTATTCTTTGTCTCTGAAACCTATTACCTGCAAGAGCCGAAACACTTCTCTAACAAACAGTATTAAAACTGACAAGAAAGTAAGCAAGCCCGAACTTGAATGTGGCATGCATACACAAGCCTTAAATCATTCTGCTTCAGAATCTTATTTTGTTGCTGTAAAATGTCGGCATCACGAACATATCAAAAAAGCTGATTTGCCTTGAATTTAAAAGTAGCTACTTTGTTATTTTAGAAGAAAACTATTTAATTAAATTCAGTACAATTACACTTAATTATCTGTGACTCTAAAAATCAGACAATATCAATTTGAATCAATATTCAAATGTGTATTTTTTATTGGCTGTGGTATGCAAATTGTCTTTTTCGTACATACCTGCACGCAATATGCATACTTCTTCTGTACTTACGCACTACCACTCACGTAAAATCAACTAGATCATAATGCTAGACAGAACATGTAAGTTGCGAAACTCTGGAAAATTTCTGAATTTTGACTTACCCATGCATTGAAAATAACATTGTGTCCATCTTTAAAACCATTCATGAGAAAGTTTTAACTTTATAAAATTGGGAGCCCAAGGTGAACGAAATTTCTCAAGCACCCAATACCCAGTTTATTATAGCAGTGAGCTGCGAAAGTTGACGCACGCACAGACAGGATAACCGAATAACCTTCCAATAGTATTTAAAGCTAAGTTAAATAGACGGTGATGAGAGTGTGAGCACAAACATGGTGTCCTTTACTTTTGCTGGAATTTTGCAGCATTCTGGAATACAAATGATACGATCTGACAAAATGGTGGAAGAACAAAATACTATTAGCCAACAGGAAATAGAAATACCATTGGTCTTCAATTATCGTTAGACCAAGAAATTGACCTCTTTCTTCTTCTTCTTTTTTTTGCGCCTCGGTGATTCCGGGTGAGTGAGTGGATGGATGGTTTGCTTCCAACATGGGATTTAGTAATCAGCACTAATGTTTGTTTATGAGCTCAAATGGCCATCTCGTCCCATACATATAAAATAATATGGCAAAAGTGTGTGCTATATAATAGGTATTTACAACAAGCAAAATAATAACATACACATACACAATTATTTATTCTATGCGAATACCTACACATGAAACCAAGCTTTAGAGAAACATTCTTTGCATTTAATGCACAACTCTTTAAAAAAGTACTTTTTATGAGAAAATGAGAAACTTTTGTTAAGTGTTGGGTAATCTTAATACTTACACTCACGCTCGAATGAACAATGTAATGTAAATTGATTTGGAAAAGCATTCCACACAACATTATTTTATTGTATCGAAAATATTTTTACCACAATAGCCAACCAAAACACCTTGTTTTGTATTTAAAATATATGTATTTGGTACTTTAGTTTTTGATGAGCTTTGCATGATGAGTTAAATAAAATGGAAAGTGTTTATTCACATGTATTTTTACATGCTGTAAGCTATAAACTTTGCGTTATAATATGATTGTACATCGACAGATAAAGTATCCAATTCCACAATAATAAGTACATACAATAGCGGATATGCGATACTGATACAATAATCGTACTTCATTTAGAACAGTAATTTAAAATCTGGGAAATAGATTGGTTGAATAAACAATGTTTAATTTTTTTATTTCATTTCATTTGTGTACTGTTTCTACTGGGAAATATAGTGTAGAACAAATAATGTGCCCATTGCTGTCAGAATCGCTCTTGCTGCGTGTGCATGAGTAAATCACAGCAGGGAAGACATTATTGTACAAGGAAATCCATATGAAGGGGTAAAATGGTAACGAATGGGACTGGTAGGGCACAATAGTATCAAGTATGAGTATAAAAAAGGACCACTACCACCTCACATTAAAATACGGAGCTAGTTTGTTGGGTAAGGCCGTCAGGAGCTTAGTATCAAAAGCCCATTGTCTTTGTAACACTCTCTCTCGCTCTCTGCTAGTCTCCACTGGTGGTCGTTTCATCAGTAATGTTTGCTGAAAAGCACTTTGTGATTTAAATAGCTTTTTGTACGGAAGAGAAGACTCAATTTCCCATTTTATTAGATTCATATCTCAAATTACTTGGTACATTCTGCTTACAAGTTTAGTCAGTATTATAAATGATCTGAAGAGGGAGACGACCACCTTTCTGCTAAAAAAGAAAGGTGTTTACATTTACAAATTTGAAATGCTATACGTTTTGTAAGTACCACCACCAAGGCAGCAGTAGATCACCAACTTTTTGTGTATTAATATATATATTTTTAAATACTGTCAATAAAAAATGCAATTCTGTATAGTAAATACAATTTCAAAATACATTATGAATGAATCCGGAGAGAATTATATGGTCCATTAAAAATATGGTTTTACCTTTAAATATCAAATAACAAGCATTCCAAATTACTCATATAAATGATGTAGTTAGTGCTGTGTGTTGTGCCTCAGTCAGCACAAAAGAATTTAAAGCTTGAGTAGCTTTGAGAGAGAAATTAACAACAAAAACGGGATATAAATCACCAAATAAATCTTGTACACACACGCAAAAGGAAATGCATTCATTAAATAAATTTGCTGGAATAATGCGTGGGCTGAGCCCTTTTCAGCAAACTGTTAGAATGCTGGAGAGTAGGGATTTTTACTGGGCATAAGTACAGAGCAAGATAATACTGGTTCAAATAGCCATTTGTTAAGTGATCTTCCTAAAGATATGGCGTATAAAAGGGAAAGCTTTTAGAAAATAAATTTTAGTTGGTAGCCGCACTTCACCTTAAGCACTTTTTTTTTGGTGGAATGGACAGTAGGTCACTTACTAGTGTCGTATATAGTATAACGATACATTAAAGATGAGTGAATATAGTAGCGGCAATAGCAATAATAACATAATGAATTTGGATTCAGACAAGAACAATCTTCCAGACTACATTCGAATCATAATAACAACAGGTCAACTGGATAATTTACTGAACTACTGATAAATCAAAAATATTTAAAAAATAACAATAATAATTTTGACTTGTGCATGAAATTTGTGCTTGCGTATATTTATTCAGAGAAATTCAATTTACAAATACCTTAAAATAGCATGCTGAATTGCATAATATATTATGTTTTTTAGATTCGCATGGACGTAAGCGCCAATTATTAATACCAGCAGCATTGGATTTGGACAGGCCGAAACGAGCACGGACCATATTTAAAGGATATCAAATTGAGGCGATGGAAAGGGAATTTGAGCAAAATCCATTTATAAACGAAAATAAACGAGCAGAATTGGCAGAGAGGATTGGGATTACAGAAACTCAGGTTGTTTGCATATTTTGTTTATGAAAATATGAGTATTTGACGTATGTAGCTTCTTAATTTTCATATACGTGAAATTTTAATATATTTATGCTTTGTTTGAAAGGTTAAAGTATGGTTCCAAAATCGGCGGACGAAAGCCAGAAAAGTGGATTGAATGGTTGGGGATATGTGAGACGAGCAGTTTTTATTATCATTTTTCTTTGTAGGAGTATCCCCAACTTTTTATAATTTATGCTGCCAAGTTCAAGGTTTTTGCTAGTACTTATAGATCTCTACATTGTTAAAAAATGTACAACATGATGCCACTATATTAATTAGTTTGATAATTACTCATAACGCGTCTGATTAGTTTTTGCAACTGTAATTTATTGTATGTATAAGCGTTATAATGTAAGAAGATGAAATAAACTTAAAATATATTATTACTTTGTAAAGATATCCATTATATTATGTTATCCAATGGTCACATTTATTTTCGTTTTCACACTTTTGCGCCATTTCTATGTATGATGATTTGATGCCATGGTTGTGGTACGTATTTTATTTATAATTTTTTTGTGCATTGTTCTTATCTCCCACACAAAATGCAAAACTGGGCAAAGGGCGCTTCAAAGATCAAAATGCATAGGTATTATCATTACCGTACAAGTTTGATTGTTTCATGCACCGAATGAGCACTGGTACGCAACCTTTAAAACAATGAGTACCGTGAACAAATCAAAATCCCATGCAACCTCCCGTGCAACCTCCCGTGCAACCTCCCATGCAACCTCCCATGCAACCTCCCATGAAAGTGAGCTATTAATTGAATTTGATGACTATTTGGAAACTTTGGATCCCGAACTAAGAGAGAAATATAAAACAAATCATTTTCATCTGCGAGAAACCGACGGTACTAATTTGAATCCCAATAATTACATTCAACAAACACATATAAATACATGCACTCATTGATTTATAACAAATGTTAGTATAGATAAACAAGAAACTATACTTATTGTAATAGAATCAATAGGCAACACAAAGTGGAAGAAAAAGGTAAGGCGATTAAGATCAATACAAAATGAAAACTTGGACAACGATCAATGGGTGGACAAGTCCTCCGATGGAATCCCCCCACAATACGAAGATGCCTTGGCACTACCATACAAATGGTACAAGGTGCTCCGCTATCAGTTTTTGATCAGTGGAATCCCATTTGTTCAGACGGGATCTTTGGTTACAGGAACTTTAGGAGTGTATCTTGAGCGATTTCATCATCTCATCTCTTTCCCATTTGTGGTACATCCGTACAGCAATTTTTTTTGGCTGTGGAATTTCGTCACCTGTATCATCCTGATCTACTCACTCACCTATGAACCTTATGTGATAGTCTTCGACCTCCCCAAATATGCTTCAACAACTAACATAATTTTAAGTTTCTTTGTGAGTGTCATCATGATGCTAGATACCTTACTAATGTTCCGTGTTGGTCATATGGATTTTACGACCACAAAAATTATACTCGACCCAATTCGTAAGACCAAGTTTCATTTTTTTCAATGAGCTGTAAAATATATTTATTCTTATTTATTCTTATTTATTATTGCATTGCTGGTGTTAAAATTATTATTTTTAGTTATCCGAAAGAGGTACCTCAGACGCCAGTTTTGGTTCGATCTCATTTCCAGATTCCCATACGACTCAGTTTTGCTTCTGTTTATAACTCCGGAAGAGCGTGTGGTGAAAACTAAAATGACTTGCATACGTCTGCTAGCATTTTCATCCAAAATTTTACGATATCACAAACTAAACTGCTTTTTGCACCGTCTCACAGTATCCTTTAAAATGGAGACCTTGACCATTCAAATAATCTTGCCCGGAATTTTCGTAACTTTTTGCTGTCATTGGGGTGCTTGCCTTTCGTGGCTTTTGCCAGACGTGGTAAATGCCTACCATTTTGAAACTTTTGGTGAGTACAAGAAAAATAGCTGGATAACAAGATTGGACTCTCTGTGGAATAAAACGGCCGAATTTCAGTACTTGAACGCTTATCTTCGGTCAATAGGAACTGTTTTTACAATAGACGGCGGGCAGTTTTGTCCCATCGAGTATGAAGAAATGTTTGTCAGTGCTGTGCTAATAATGATGTCTCTGTCGATTGTTTCCTACTACATTTCCACGTTTTCCTCCATGGTTGTTAATTTGAGTAATGGAGATGATCAGCTGATAGAAATGTTTGAATGTGTTAAGGAATACTTGCGCTTTAGAAAAGTGCCACCATGGCTGGTGGAAAGGGTATTGACCTACTATGATGGAAAATATAAAGGCATGTGTAATCCAGAGCACTTGATTTTGGCAACAATTTCGGAAAACTTGAAAAATGAAATTTTGCAGCATAACTGCAGCAGTATCATAGGGAAAGTATATCTTTTCTCAGAGCTTCCCGCTTCAGTCATGCAGAATCTTGTGCAGCGCCTTACTTACGAGGTTTATATTCCGGGGGATGTGGTGGAAAGCCCGCATGTTAGGTTGAGAAGCATTTTCTTCATTGAAGAAGGTCATTTCGCAGAAATGGACGAGTTTGGAGACTGCATTCGGCTGTTGGGTGATGGAGACTTTTTCGGTGAAGTGGACTTGCTCTTTCCCCAAATCCCTCGTTCAACGTCAATTGTCACACTTTCCACTTCCACCGTGTACAAGCTTTCAGAAAAAGAGTATTACAAGTGCATGTCATTATACCCTGAAGTTCACACCAAAATATCTGCAGTAGCAACTGAAGAACTTGAAAAGGAAGTTAGGCGGCTGAACAAGCATGTGGAAAGAATAGTATATTCTCATAATTGGAAACATGTGGTGTTGAGACAAAGGCATACCGTTGAACAATATTACGCAGAGATAGACGCTGGGATAACTCCTGCACATCACATACCTCCTACGGCCTTGCAGCTGATTCACTACGAAAATTATAAGCGAGCTAAAAAAATTAAACAGAAGATGGAAGGGTCTTACTCGAAATCCCGAGCTTCCACGTCCACGTCCAGGTCTGAATCTGCTTTTAGTAGTCAGTACTCCTCCACGGCTTCATCTAACATTTGGTCACATTCCCCTTAATGAATTTAGAAAATACAACAGCACTACTTCCATAAACATTAATATACACATGCCTGTCCCTGTTATTTTAAATATAATGAAGAAAATAAAATAAAATGTTTATTTTGTTTGTGCTTCCTTCATGCAACCAACTTGATTTTGAGATAATATTTATCACCTCAATTGTTTTTTTCTTCTTCTTTGTGTGCTACGTTCTCTGACTCACATTGTAATTAAAGTGAGCATAATAAAAGAATAGAGCTACCGAGTTCCATAACTATAAGGTCTACATATTATGTTAGTGCCCTTACAAAAGACAATAAACAATAACCAAACTTTAGTTTAATTGCTTTTCCAACCTCCCTCTCTCTCTCTCCCACGTTCCATGTTATAGGAGTAAATGAATATTTTTTGTGAGTTTTTTCCATATTTTTTAAAAGAACATTTTTTTCATTTTGAATGTATTTCCCATTTTTCCGTGGAATGGATATATCTATATATAAGAAAAAGATGCTACGAAGTAAAGGTTAAAAAAATATGTATAGTTAAAATGTAGAGGGGTGGGAGGGATGAGTTGTCTTCTAGAGAGCACTTAAGTATCCTCCTGAGGGTTGTTTATAGTAGAATGGTGCTTCCTTCTTTTCTCCCTGTATCAATGAAGTCCACAGCTGGAAAAAAATCTATTTTTATGGAAGAATGAGACACACACACATGAAATATGACATGCTCCCTCCTTTTTCGTGCTCTGCATTTTGTTCAATTTCAAAATAAATGTTGGAGGGGACTACTACTACAAGAAAGTCGTGTCGCGTCGTAGGGATGAAAATAAAGTTCTTATGATTGTCAAAATTTCTGGTGTGGTGACTAAAATTGAAACGCATATTATGTATGCCTACATACATGAACATACATACATGGATACCCATATTTCAATGTACATTTTATCTTGTATATTTTATAACGTGACTACAATTTATACTTTACTAAACTACTGAACTACAAACATATAGAGAAGAAGCTATTTCTCTTACTAGAAGCCACTATATAAAACTTTCTTTTTTGTCTGCAGTACAATTTGTGTATCAATTGCTCTGGGAATGAAAACATCATCACCAGAGCCAGCGCCGAAAAAAACACATCTAAAAACGGAATATTCATTCATGGGCTTTTTTTTACGTGAAACTTTTTTTTTCCTAGAGAGAGCAATGCTCAATTTTCTTATTAAATGTATTCCTTTTACTGTGTACAGCAATTTAGTGGAAGAAAGAGCAAAACAAGAAGAACAAAGACTGCTGCTAGTACATGTATCTGAAATAAGTATGAGCTGTTCTAACAAATATGACCAGTTTGGGAATTGAGCCACCCTTTTACCGTACACAGCGGTCGTATATTATGTTGGTTCGACCTGCCAACATAATGTAAAACCGGGTGTTACAGCCTATATAACTTATTATGGTTTATAACACAACATCAAATATCAAGTGTCACGCAATTCATCACTTTTCTCTCAACCCTACAAAACAACTAGAGAGCTATGTGAGCAAGTACATTTGCAGTGACTTGACTACTACTACTACAACTACACTACTATTCCATACTTCACTTCACGTATTTTTTCCATGCAATCATCTTAAATTTCGTAATACATCCCACCACCATGCACAACTTGATACTTTTTTTATACTTGTTTTGTAACATTAAGAGCAATGTAAAAAAAGGTAG
>JAHZNC010006879.1:0-22754 GCA_027744095.1 Zhuqinia jingwanae | reverse complement strand
CAGCGTTATATTCTCTCTCACAGTCATGCACGATCATCATCATCAAACCGGTATGCATATGTGTAATATCTACTTACCCTTGCAACAGTGTAGAATGAAGTGGCGGAATGGTTTTTTTTTTAAGTTCTTCTGGCAAATAAGGCGGTATATAATAATTGGTGATAGCTGTGGTGGTGGCGGCGGCGGCCACTCTCTCTCATCTCTTGTAATGTAAGTGTAACATAGCACAACACCACCACCATCATCGCCCCACACACTAAAAATCGTCAGGGGTTTGGTTTACTCGACGATCAACTACAAGTTAAGAATGGGACATGTATAAATATATATATATTAGGTAGTAGGGTAGGAGGACAGAGAGCAGAAGCTTCAATAAATACATTACTACGGTTGGCGTTACCTTTATCAGTAGAGCAGCATTTGTGATTACTATGACCTGATGTAAAATGGTAATTAATATTGTATATTCAAGGTATGTAAGTATGTATGATGTCTGAATGAGTGCATATATACATAAACACATTCTTCATACATTTATCATAGGGTTGATGATAATATGTGATGATCCATCCATACAAACGAGACCAAGACATCATTATACTTATTAGTACATTACCACATACCACATCACTACTACTACATGCAGGTTTGCACAATAAACATTTTACCCTCTCGCTCCCTCTTGCTAGCAAAACTGCACAATAATAGGTGGAATTTATCATTCGTTTGGTTTGGTGATACGATGATGGTAGTAGTGAGTGAGTCTTTATAATAGGAAGGAGGAAGGAAGGAATGGAAAAACGTGTTGTGTTTCTTGTAAATACATGTCGTTGTGTTCGTGTGTCTGTGTGTACAACATACCCTGTATTTACACTACAAGAAGACACACACACACACACACACACAAGCGGTACAAAATACATACATTTTATATGTATCATTATTTTAGTTTTTCACATTTCAACATGATAGGATATGATAGCTCTTAGCGCTTCATTTTTAGGGCTGCGCTGCTCCTGTTAATTTGTACAAGAAAAAAGAATTGTAGTATGTGTGTAGAGGGAAGAGTGAGCAAGTTAAGCAAGCAGCATGAAAGCAAGCAGGCAAGCGCTCTTGGTGGAAAAACTCAGACCAAGACCAAACATAATGTAGCAAGCAATTCACTTTTTCTGTACGATTCCGTGCACAGAAAAAAATATTATTACAGAACACAGAAAGCTTTTCACCGTGACGCAACTTGAAAAGAACAAGACGAAGAGTTGAGGTTTGCTTTTAGGAGTTGGTAAAAGCACAAGTATGGCATGATATTGTTATTTGTGGTGACGGTTGCCGCTGATACTGGTGTTATTTTAAATCAAACTGTGGAGGAGATGCCATGATAGGATTTTTTTTAATCTATGAGATGTACATATTCACGAAGAAAAGAGGAAGGATACACACAATAAGAAATATGAGCGCACAAAAAATGTACATTGTATTTACGTCTACCAAAGTCTTATTTTGACTTCAACATATATGTCAAGTACACAATCGAAGAAGAAAAATGATCCATATAAAAATAAATGGATGATGATGAAATGAGCGGATGAAGATGGTGTATCAAGCCATCAAACAATGTCGATACGAGTCATATCAATATTATAATCCCTCCTCTTTCGATGTGCAACTTACTACGCAACGGGCGGAGAGCTCCTGCTTCTGCTTTTCCCCTATTGTCATTTTTTTGTCTGGTTTTTTTAACGGCTGCCCTTCTATGAGTTATCATATCATATTTAATAATAACGTTTCATATAAAATAGGTGTACTTTTGAGTTCTAAAAAGTCAAATGGATGTATATATGCGAAGCATATAAGTCAGGTTTTGTGGATCAACAAACAATGAAAATAATATGGATGTTGATGTCGGAGAAAAGTGCGCAAGCAACTGTGTATGTATTTATTTGTATACCATATTGTTAGTTGGTGTCGGTATTACACCCTATTGCCCTATACATATAACTATATACAATACATTTATACACAGGACGGAATTATTATTAAAAATATCATGAAATATAAAGGGATGTAGGAGAAGGAGGATGTTGTAAAGGTAATAGAACAGATACACGTTTCATCAAAATCGCGTAAATTATGCATGCATTTTTGCATTTGTGTGTATCCTCGAGCCACACAACAGAAAGGATTAATACCATCATCATAATATGGCAGTGCATAAAAACATAATCAAGTCCTCCGTGGTTGCATCTCTCTCTACCTCTCTATTAGCGCTGATCCTGAAAACAAAATGAACTGTTGAGATATCCGAAAAAGAAGTAAAATGTTCGAGAAACCAAACCACCAAATTACCACTACAAGAAGAAAAGGAAAGAGTTTTATGTACGAATGTATGCAGACACACACACACACGAGTACAACTTTATTATCATCACACGCTTTTGTATCCTCAAAATTCACAAGTTCACTTTTCTGGTAGTGGGGCTCTGTCTGTAAAACACCATTTTAACACATTACTCCACACACTACCACTCATTCACGAGGAGGTGAGGAGGAGTGATGAACGCAGTGAAACGAGCATAACAACAGGACTACCACTTCTGAAACTGAACATACAACATAGGCAAAGTTATACATTTGCTTGAGCTACACTCAAAACGCTTCCCCACTTTCTGTTTGTATGTTAAAAGGGTTAAGGAGGAGGAGGATGGATGGATTTGAATTCAAGTTGGAACCAACGACGCTGCGTACTTACTTGAAGATAATAATGATGATTATGATATGTAAACGTAATGATATATGGCACAGAGAATGAGACACACCAGCAGTAGTGTGCCTGTCTGCTCTACCAGCCAGCAGCAGGAACAACCTAAACGAATTCATATTATTATGTAGTATACATGAAAATAAAGTGCAAAAAGGAACTACTAACAAAACAACTAACAACCAGCCATAAATATTACTACATTTTTATATTGAAATGGCAGTATTTTGCTTGATCGTGTATAGGTATGCTATAAAAAATTACCTCGTAATGTTTACTCTTCTTTGTCTTGTAGTGTGTATATGCGTGTGTGTGGTTTGTTTGGTTCCTCAACCTCCTCTCTAATTATAATCGCATATATTAATAAATGATAACATGTGTGTGTGTGTGCAACATCATTCATATATTACAAGTATTAGCACTGCGGAGTATATATGCAC
This sequence comes from Zhuqinia jingwanae, assembly GCA_027744095.1. Classification (NCBI taxonomy): domain Eukaryota; kingdom Metazoa; phylum Arthropoda; class Collembola; order Entomobryomorpha; family Paronellidae; genus Zhuqinia; species Zhuqinia jingwanae. The sequence continues at coordinate 19,556 of JAHZNC010006879.1, read as the reverse complement.
AACAACATTATTTAAATCTTGATCAACTCATCATCATCACCATATCATTCACAAAGATGCATTGTGGTGGTATACACGACTAACACGACACAATACATATGTAATGCAGAAAAATCCTACATACTTTAATAATCCATTCAATCACACTACATGCAACATAGAAATGTATGAATAATACATGCTACAAAACATAATGTAAAATGTAAATGCAACATAGTAACATCACAAATAATGATTTTATTACTAGTTAAATACAATATATTATTTTTGCCTTTTGCACGGAGAATAGATCCAAATAGGTGTACATAAATGTACAAGAAGCTTGTGGCCGATGATTACTTCAGCGGCTCTAGTTTTAGAAATCGTTACGATCATTACAAATACCACGGCCCTCCATCCTATCTCTGGTCAATCTACGATTACACCGATCCTACCTTCCCCACCACCCACCCTACTCAATTATGAATTATGAATCTTCAGTGTGTTATGTTAATCATAAAAACCCATGAAAATAACCCCAACATTCTATTTTTGAACTTCTACTCCAAGTAGGATAAGATGACCGTTGCATGTTAAATTATTGCATATTCACGACCTTTATCGTTCACCATGTAGGACTACACAAAGGTCAAAGGTTATGTACATGCATGACTGCCAGAAAAACTACACAACTACCTTTCTTTATCTCCGCTTACTCAACAACCACCTTGATCCTACTTATCATCTTCCTATTGAACACCGAGTCTTCCGTGTCATGTTACTCTTAGGAATGCTCTCTCAATGCCAACATTTTTAAAATATATTAAGAGGATTGTTGAAGCTAAATTACCACATTTTCTTTTTTATCACCATGTAAAATCTTGAGAAGAAACGGACGTAAAATTCAATTATTAACTGCACTCAAGTATTTAATTGTTGTTAAATAATGTCATGCTTCGCATCGCCATGAAGATTTGATAAACCGATTTTGAGGCAATCACAGCTCAACTCAGATTCAGAATGATTACTTAACAACCCAACCACACACCCACCCACTACTCATGACCGTTTTCTGCACTCACCAAGCTGAATATATTATAGGATTTTTCACCTCAATTTAAAGAAAACCCATTTTCCTCTCATCCCCGGGGGAGGAGGTAGAAATTTGTAATTGTCATATTCGTGTTCAGGACCCTCAATAATAGTGATACTCCAAATTTCCGGTCATTTAGAGAAGCTGTTAAAGAGACATACCTTTTCGTTACATGACAAAAAAGCATACAGTCACCGATAATTGACGACGAGACCAACCGATAAATCGAAAACGCTAACCATTGCACTAACGCATACGCTTGGTAGTAGTGACATCATACAATAGCTCTACTCGAGTTTTGGCGACAGACATGCTAAGGTGGACATATAAGTAGAAGATAATAAACAGGCTATAAACTTTCTTTCTCATTATTTTATCACTGCATATTTTTTTTTTAGATATATTATTATATCATTTTTTACTTTGTTCTAAGGCATTTCGCATTGGTGAGTATTCTCAAGAGATAAAGTCAGCAGTTCCTTAAGGGAAAATGTGTCTCATAATGTTTAATCCAATGCTTAAGAGACTCCTGTGCCGATTTGACTACTGCTTGGTCATGATCGTCATAGAACCATCATGTTCATGATCACGACCAAACCAGGATCATCGTCACTTTCACTCGCTCTCGCCAATGCCTCCGTTTGCCACTATGTAGCTCTCAACAAAAAAAAGCACATCACAAAGTGATGCTCCTCTTTGGTCGCTTGCAACGCAACTACTGAGAAAGGTGAAGAGTGAATGTGTACTTTTTGTATGACTATGACTGCTGCCTCTGGTGTGATGTAATAGAGTGCGATGCACGCATTTACCCACGCACACACTCATACACACAAACAGAGTAACAACAACAATGCAATGTATGAAACGCAACAAAGTTCATCAAAAAGATGCGAAATGACTCGATGATGCGGTTTTGCTAAAAGTTGCATCCTTTCCAAGCAAAATGGGGTATATGCGTAGTGGGGTCATTTAGCGGAAGTACTACAGAACAGAATGTATATCATTTTTCGTAAAGATGAAGATTTTTGTAAGATAAAAAACGACCATGTTGAATTTTATGCATTATGCTGAGGATCGTCGTTATCGCCAACTATAATAGTGGCAATTTTTTGTTGCATAAAAGTTTACATGTTTTATATGCCAACAATGATGATGATGATAATGATCATAGTATAGTCAGTCAGGGATATATATAAACCATTACAGATTATCCACATTTATGTGTATTTTTTTTGTATAGAAGCAAAAGACGGGGCAATAATAATAAAATGTTAATATCGAAATATATATGTAGATATATACAACTTCTCAGAGTGAAAATGAAGCAGAGAAGGAGCAGAAGACGAGGGAGAAAAAAAAATTACGAAACGACCAAGTATTTTACCTACAATGCATTCAAAAAATACTTTGGATGATATAACATTATTGTCAGTCTCTGTCTGCGTGTCTGTGTTTGTTGTACATGTATTATATTATGGTTTATGCTTAATGATGATAAGTAATAATAATGCATACATATTGATGATGATGGTGCTGCTGCCACCACAACAACAACAACCAAAAACACTACTACTACCAGAGAGAGAGAGAGAGAGAACCAGAAGAACGGCCGCTCTTCTTGCACTACCACACAAGCAACTAAACTAAAGCAGTCATAGCGCTCATGATGTGTACTTATGCATCTGTGTGTTGTGAGTTTGTGAGCGTGTGTATTCCTTGTTAGTAGCTTGATTTAGTTAAAGAGAGAAATATTGTGTACAAAAGAGTAAGAGACAAGTATAAAGAGGAAAAGTACACCTTCAACAACAAAACGAAAAGTAAACTGGCTGCTGCTGCTGCTGCAAAACAGAGAGAACACACATATTATATAGCAGCAGAGAATACTGCCGGAATACTGCTAAAACTAAAGTGAACACACATAAAAAATATCAATGCAATGTTGAATTTGAATGTATGTATGGATGGAGAGAAGTGTATAATATGGTCGTCATAGTAGTCATCATCATCATCATCTTGCTCACTCACCATCATTTATTAGTGGTACAGCTCTTATATTCAATATATTATACTATAATAGAAGATATGTTGTACTTATGCACTATTGTGAGAGAGTGATGATGATGATGATGATGAATATATCCATAGAGATATGCATGCATACATACAATCATATACTTTATGCCTAATAATGTGTGTATGTATGTGGACTTGTGTGGTGGCTTTATTCCCTATAAACTAAAAAGTAACTTGCTTTTTATAAAGCGAGAAGAACGAGCGAGAGAGAGAGAGAGAGAATATTAAAAAAAAAGTGGAGAAGAAGTAGAAGAATAAGAGGAGCACACAGGCAGGAGGAGAATTCTACGGAGAAAAAGAAAAAAGGAAAAAAGTTGGAGAAGAGAGTACACTACTTCATCTAACAAGTTAAAAAAGGAGCAAAAGAAGAAGTGTGGTGACTCTCTGAGTAGAGGAGAAAAATTCACAAAAGTTACCATGTCTTCTGCTCACTCACTCTTTGGTGTAATGTAAATGTGTGTTGTGGAGTAAACTTGAGTTTTGCTGTTTTTTTATTTCTTCTTCAGTACATCTTCCTGTTCTTCTTCTGCTGCTGCTCGTTTTTTTTCTGTGTGTATGTGTGGAAGGAGTTTTTAACTTCTTTTGACGATTCACGAGAATATTATTGATAAAAAAATGTGAGAAAAGCTAAAGAGACAGAGGAAGAAGAAAAAAAAAAGAGAAATTGAATAATTAATGTACATCAAAAATATATATTATCAATCATTTGATAAGTACACAAAAGTATTAACACTTCGTTGTCAGCAGCAGTAACATTACCATCATTATCAATATTACAAGAAGATCCGGGACATAACATAAGCATAAATAATATTAATTGCTAGAATCACATAAAGAGAGGAAGAGAGAAAGATTTTACAAATTATCAAGACCTTTTTTTCTGGTTTCGTGTTTTTGTACTCTTGCTTCAGCCGATCCATTACAACCAAATTGTTTGCAGAGTTTATCATTATTTATCATTTGTTATCACTTGCTTCCGCTGCCGAGAGACATGAAGATTTGAACCGTTTCTGATCTTTCTAGCACCACTCCATTTCTGATGCGTAAGAGTGTAGTAGTGTGTGTGAGAAGCTGATCCACAAAGAGACAGTAAAATTTAAGTAAAGGAAACATTTTGGTTTTTAGTTAATGACAATGTGGCTTGTTAAGGTGACTTATCCCATCACCACTGCCAACAGACATTGCTTGTTCAAAGGAATAATAATATGCTGAACCGGATGAATGCTGGCAAACACGGTTTTTCTCACTCTTGCAGCTTCAGTTATTATGGTGATGGTGGAACTAGTTTAATGGAAGTAACTGTACCACTGTTTGGGTTTCCGTGGTGGTGGTCGCCGTCATCGTGTGCTGCTGGTGCGCTTGACGCGGGCTATTGCCGCTGCTGTTTGTTATTTCATCATCAAACGAAAAAGAGGAAATAAACAGGAAAGCTGTAGTAGTAGTAGTAGTAGTGGTAGTAGTGCAAAGTGCAACTACATTAAATGCACGGCACTCACATCGTCATCATCCACTATAATCTGTGAATGCGTTATTATTACTAGACGCACCTTCAATCGCATGGATATATTATCATCGATATTCAAACACTTACAAACCTTTGAACACAGCACTGGGAAAAATTGGGGATTTCTCCAACGAAATAACTAATAAAAATTAAGATGAAAAATAAAGCGGCGACCAAATTGTGTCTGAGGAGAGAAAAAAATCATGTTACATCAACATCATCACATTTTACATCACGTACAAAATAATTTTGGAGTAATGATGGAGTGCAACAGTATAACAATGAGAGTAGAGTTTCTCAAACTAAAACAAAACTTCGATACTTGGGAGGAGTTAGTGCTGATGAATAGGTAGAAAATTTCTAGGATTTAACTTAAAACGGCAAGTGACATGTAAAAAAAACTATTCAAAATGATTACTAATTTTACGAAAAGGAAAGGCGATGACGTGAGGTGAGAGATAACTAACTAGGAAACAATTACTAGTGTAGTAAGCGATTTTTAACTTTACTTTATTCAATCGTGTTGCAGCAAGGAGAAAATGTGTGACTCCAAATAATGTAAACCACAAACAGTAAAATGCACCCACCCGATGTTGTAATCGTAAAATAAATGTGTGCTTCTCCCAAAAGTAAACACTTCAGTCAGAATAAAAAATTGCCTACTTACAAATAAATGATAGTCGTGATAACAAGATACAAGTTGCAAACCTTTCGATCACAATCGTCATCATTATTCTGCGCGAATTATCCGCAGTGCTCTCGTTAAGGGCTCCGCGGGCTATCGCGAAGAAAACGGAGGAAAAATGGGGATCCAACAACAGGACCCAGAATACCTTCGCGCCAAGTATGCTTTCATTCGTGACCTGATCCAGTTCCACGGGAGTCGTGGCACTGGTTGTCAGTGCGATCCAAAAATTAATGGGAAGGAAGTTGATCTATACCTTCTTTACCAAATTGTGACAAGTCACGGGGGTTGGGAGAAAATAAACTTGAGAAATGAATGGGATAAGTTACTGGAACATTTTAAGCTACCCCGTTCAACAAATGGGGGTCTTGCAATTAAACAAATTTATCTTCGCTACCTGGAACTATATGAGAAAATCCACTATATGGGAGAAGATGTGGATACCAAGGAAGAGGCTGAGGATGACTACATGGAAGACTTCCGAGGGAGGAGAAGGTATCCCAACAAGTTGGTTTCCAGTCATCACAGTCACCACTCATCTTCCTCATCCCACCACCACCATCATCCACCGAAGGAGATAACCGACCACAATAGATCTCAGCTTGGATTGTCCTCTCGGATTTTAGAGTGCTCCGACTACGAAGGACTTTTGCTTTCCTTGCAAAGTCCCCTGCCAAATGAACAGGACATGGCAATTAGCGTGTGTACTCTACTCTCCAACGAGACCAAACATGTGCTTCGTTTTTCCAAAAGTCCTGCAATTCTCAACATGTTGCTGGCTCATGCTGGAATTTATCAAGACTGTGGTATGCGTCTCCTCATGGAAGAAACGTACAGCACTGGGAGGGATATGGATTACGCCGAATTTTGGGATGAGGTGCTCCAGCAGCCTGATGCACGGCAATTACTCTGTGAATGCTTCGTGAAGCGAGTGAATGTCAGTTTAGGGTTGGTCGATGACGAAGGTGTGATTGTTTCACAAATTCAAGAAATTGAAGACGGGGACTTACCGGAAGAAGAAAAGCACGCACTGGGAACTGCTCTTCGACTGAAGTTGACAAGATTTAGAGAATCTCGACCGGATTGTGGTGATGTGGACGAAGAAGAGCCTGGTGCTCCTAGTAAGCCACTTGCCATTCACTCGCCCGTCAAGGAGGAGCCCCTTGATAGCCAACTTGAGTCATCAGAGGTTGTTCCATCATCACCAAAAACAGAACTTGAAAATGGAGAGGTTGAAATTATTAACGGTGAAGAAAGTAGTTGTGCTCAAGCTCCCGCTGCTACTGCTGATGCTACTGCTGCTGCTACTGCTACGACGGGGGTAGTGGAGTGCATGGATATAAGCATTGCTAATAGTTTAAACGAAATTGATGAAAACGCAGTTGAAGTGAAAAGTGAACCAATTTTTAGTTTATGTTGTTCAAGTTGTCCGTGTCAAAGAACAGCAAATAGTATCCTTGAAAGTTCCTCGACATCACCTAGTATTGAGCATCGCGGTTCCAAAAGTAGCCAGGTGTTGGATGACGAGGCTGGAGATGATTCCACTAACAACCTACCGTTCACTCTAGCGCGAGCACATCAAGCGGGTGACAAAGTAGGGCAGCGCATCTGTCAAATTGCCCACATACTGAGAAACCTAAGTTTCGAGCAGGATAATGCCCTGATAATGGCAAAAAGTCCGACACTCATGAGATTTCTTTTGGTCGCTGCCAACTGTTCTTTTAGTTCCCTGGCTCAGGCGTCCTTTGACATAATCGGTAACATTTCCAGCTTCATTAGATTAGAGGAACCTCTCAGAGATCCCCTCAGCTCGCTCTTCCTCACTCTTGTGACGTCTGGGGTTTTCTCCACGGACAGATTTAAAATTTTACGAAGCCTCGAATCCCTCCGGGAACTAACCCGAGTGGAAGGAAATGAAGGTATTATTGCGAGGTATATCGAGAACCGCCTCTATCGCAGAATGTGCGACCTTCTCACGCTCAGTGACATTATGCTCCTGATCTACACGTTGGAGTGTATACTTGCCATGACAGGATTGGGGGAAGCCGTCTGCGATGAAATTGTTCGTGTTCAGGGCTCCGTGGCCACTCTCGTCTCCCTAGTCACTGTGGAAGCGCAAAGTTACGGACCCAAAGGTTGTATACTTATGAGAGTGGTAGAGACTGTAACAGGCTCAGCAACTACTACACCGGGACCCTCGTCATCATCGTCGACAACGTCGTCAACAGCAGTCCCGTCTTCCACATCATCATCTTCTGCAGTTGCCACGGTTACTAACTCCTTAATACATCAGCCTCAGGTTCAGCATTCACAGCCACAACCCCTTTCAATGGTTACTTTACCACAATCCCCTCACACGGTAGTACAACCTGTCCTGCAGTCTCAGCATTTATTGCAACAGGTACTTCAACAACCACCAAATCCAATTTACGCGCCAAGTGCTAGTGGCTCAACTACACCGGGTAGACCTTCTCCATCATCCTCCCCTGGACTAAAAATCGTCACTGGAACAACAACGGTGATACCTCCTGTTGCACAAGGTCAGCTTGGTCTTCAGCCTGCATTTCCTTCACAGAATCAACAACCACCAAAACAGGTAGCCGGCATCCCAACCCATCTACTAAACCCATCAATTAATGATCCCATTGGCAATAGTCAAGTGTTCAGTAATCCCGTCTCCTCGACGAGCCTCATAAATCACCTTAATTCTCCGGCACCTATTGTGTCATCACAACAATATCAACAACATTCTCAGATGGTAACAACCGTTGCATTGCATCCGCACCAGCCTTCTACTACTCTCATGCCCAAACAAAGTGCTCTTCCAGCACAAGTAAATCGTATGCAAATTGTGAACAGCACTTGCGCCAGCGCTAATGACAGTATTGTTGCATCGTCACCCCCAGCGGGAGCTACTGTTGTTGTGCACCAACAACAAAAAGTGGTCTCACTTTCAAATACTATCCCTCCACCCGCTGTAGTTGTATCTGCAGCTTCTCTAGGAGGTGGTGCTGTTGTAACGAATAGCCCAATGAATGGTGCCCTTGTAACTGCAAATCTTCCCCAAATCTCCAATCACAGTTTGAATCAGCACCATGTAGTTACTCCATCAATAAGTATCGTTACTCCAAGAGGCAACCTCACAGAGGAAGCTTGGGCCATTGCTTGGCTCAAGGGTACCTTTGAGTCTGCCACAGGGACCTCCATTGAGCAAGGGGAAATTTACAGAATGTATTCGGCAGCCCGAAAAAATCCAAATGTGGTCTTGAGTCTCGAGCAGTTTGTCCAATGTGTCAAGTAAGTGATCATGTCCAAAACCAAAATTCATACTATTAACCGTAATATTGTAGCACTGTCCATTAATTATATAATTTTGCAGGTGTGCCTATGGTGTGAGTGTCGGTCCTGTGATAAAACAATTTGGAGGAGGAACTTCCCTCCCATTCTTTGAAGGGATCAAACCAAAGATTGCTATCCGCGCAGTAGCCGTTACTGGTGCATCCGGCACCACAGCTATTAAAGTCACCGGTCCTGCTGGTAACGCCCTCGCTGCTGCTGTTGCCGCAGCTGCCAACAATAATTCTCAACAAGTCACAACCCTATCCGTGCCAGTAGCCACCACAGCATTACCAGTTGTTCAAACACTTCCAGCTCCACTTCCACTACCGCTGTCCGCCACACCTGTTATTTCCAAAGGTAAGTTCAAAAACCCTCAACTCAAAACCAATCAAGCAAGAGTGAAAGCATCATCCATAGACCCGCGCACACTTTCTGTTTCCCAAATCATCATCAAGGTCACCCAAATAACGCACCTAGATGCAAAGGCGAATGTGCTCCACTCACAACAAGGTTGTTGTGCAAGCAGAAATAAGCTCAACTGCTGTTTCTAAAAGTCTTACATATTTAGTATTTTAGCCCCTTGCACACTCTCTGCTCTTCCACGTTCGTTATTGTATGTACCGCAGTGCACGCGTACACAGTCTGTCAGTCTGTGAACAGCGAAGCAACATCTTCCGTGGTGTCGCCCGCCGCTTTGACCGGCTCGCATCTAGGCAACTACAACTTACATACATGCATGTTCTTTTCGCCTTTCATCATCATCATCACCATCAGAGCATTGGAACAAGAGGGGCTCTCTTCTTTCTTAGAGATAGAAACAAGCTGGGAGTCAGCCAGAGAGAATAGGGATCCGGATCCACTATTCACTTTTGGAATCAAGAAGAAAACACGAGCAATATCAACGTGGAAAATAATTTTGTGCGTAACCAGGGCTTATTGTGTTTGTAAGTACGTGCGTGTGTGCAGTCATGAGATTGCGAGAGAGACAAGTGCAGAAAAAACTCAATACGCTTTGGATTTTTTTTGGAGATCATGATGGTTGCAGAAGAAGAAGGAGATGAAGAAGCTTACAAAAGGTGCTTGTTGCATTGCATTGCAAGGAGGAGACACGCAATTTGCTATTATGCTGCTGCTGAACTCAAGTGATGATGATGACTAATAGAAGCAGTGCATTGGTAGTAGGTTGCTGCTGCTGGGGTTCCTCTGTTTTGATTTGATGCACTTCGCCACTACTGTGTGCCTGCACCTGCACACTCCACTGCAACTCTCAACATACATACATGTTGTTCATGGGAAAAAAGGTGACTGGCTTACTTGCCGGTAAATGCATGTACGCGACGCGGTCGGTCGATTTGGTACTGCTGTTTTATTTTGATAAGCCTTTAGCAGCAAAAGCAATGCAACAGCAACAGAAGCATTAGAGTTAGAGTAGACATTCATTCACTTTCTGCTGCTGCTGCTGGCTTGTTTTGTAATTTGAAATGATTCGTAAAGGCCGCTGCAGTGGTTTTCCTAGTGTGCATAAGATTTCTCCTTGGCAACCTTGTTTTTTTTGTGGAAAAGAAAATGGAGGGATTATGCGATGGCGATGGATGATACGATGCTATAATTTTTTTTAAAGGAAGAAGAAATGGGATCATATGAACTAATAATTTTGACTTTTTACTTACAGAAGGAGAGACGACAAATGCCTTAGAAGATTCCAATATGAGCAACCATACGACTAACACCACAAATACCAATTCAAGTGGAGGAGGTGCAACGCTTCCGGTGTCTGTGAACATTCCCTCGAGGGAGGCGAACCCTAGTCTGTCACCCATTCTGCAAGCGACATTGAGCCAACCGCCCAAAGCGAAAAATAATGCTGCTAGTGGATGTAATCCTGGGACAGTTCCCACGGCAGGAAGTAATAATCATAATTCAATGAGTGGGGTAAGATGACCATCAATTTTTTTTAAAGATTTGTTTAAAATTATGTTAGTACAATATATTATTTATTCCAAGTGGGTGGTATCATAATGTACACGTAATGGGTAATAATGGGTTGTTAGATTTATTTTATGCCAAAACTGCTTTTATTGGTTCTAATTTTTGGTTCTAATTATTTATTTGCTTCATTGTTTTCTGATTTTTTGGTACCGTTGCTTAAACCTTAAATGTAATATAAACAGTCCACAAAGCGGGGTAAAAATCAGAAAGGGAAAGATGGCAAGAAGCCGTTGGCCACAAGTAGATGCAAGAAAGGAGCTGTTGTCCCTGAAAATATTGATGCCATTACTTCAGCATCAACATCACCTAGTAAAGCGGTACCGTCTAGCAAAGGGGAAAGTATATTTAGTCCTGCCTCATCGGTTATAAGAAGCTTGCTAGCGTCAAAGGTAACTAATGGGTGCTGGTTGATGGTAGTCGTGATTGTTGTGTTGACTGCATGAAAAAGCATGCGTGTACCTGTTTAGATAAATATTTCGGGGTTTATTTTTGTTTTATTTCTGCTTACTCGTACTAAGCTTCACAATTATCTTTAGGTTGCTAAATTATTAAATGATAATAATTTTCGCATGGTGCTTTGAAATAGATTAACGGCATGAAAATGAGTTTTTTCAACGAGGTTTAAAAAAAAATTAATTTTAATAAGCTGAATTGTACAAAATTTGTATAGTTATTGAATTTGTGGTTAACTTGTTGTTAATTGTGTAAAAGTTTGGTTTGAAACAATCCTTTTAATTGGTCTTTTATTTCTAATGAGAGTTATATTTTAACTGTTTAGGTGGTACAACGACAACAAAATAAGCTGCAACAGCAAATTCCAAAGAGTCTCAAGTCGAAATTCGGCGAGAAGTTACATTCTGCACTGAACGCGATAGAAGATGGTATAGTGGGGTATACATCTTCGGAAATAGTGAAAGTAAATGGGATCGCTCCAGAAACTGGAATAGAAAAGATGGAAGAATCTTCTGCGTCCTCCTCGCTACTTAGCAATGATGGTTCTGATAACAACGCAAAATCAGCAGCCTCACTAACATCTTTCCGTGGGGTTCTTCATAATGGACAAGCGGTCAGTAAACGAAAGTTAAATTTATGTACTCTCATGATGAATAATAATGTAATTGGATAGTAACATCAATTTCACCAATGTTTTCCCCTCAGAACTCGGATATTAAAAATGAGCTGAATATGGAGGGATCTGATGATCTCGACGATATGGGGAAGAAAGGAGGTGCCATGAAAGGGATGCTAATTGACCTCTTGGAGAGAAGGTTACCTTCCCGGGAGCCGGTAAATGGGATGATGACTGGAAGGGAAATCCGAATCAGTGACAAGGGACTCGAGCTTATCGATAAAATGGAGGACACACTAGGAAACCCTGAGGTTGAAGAACCTGCATTGGTTAATCATACTGGTAGTGATACTACCACAGCTGCCAGCAGTACCTGTACCCCAAATGATACACAGGAATCACAGAAAATGACATTCTATTCGTCGACGTCTGATGCTCAGGTAAGGCAAAAAGTGTTTTAACAAACTTGGAAATAAACAAGGATTTGCACATCGATTTACACTTACTTTTTTCCTTCTTGTTCTTGTTCTTGGGAATGCATGGCATGTTCAGGTAACGTTTCAGGGTCAAGCACCAGCGACCGCATGTGTGATACCAGGTTCTTCAGTTCTTTCAAGCTCAGCGGTAACGCTAGCAAGCGGTGGTGGTGTGGTTGGTGACGGTGCATCTTCTCCTCTTCCTCCCTCCTCTGATAACGTGCCCTTGACGTTGAGAACAGCCAGCGGACAACAGGTGAAACTTTGTGGTGGAAAATTTGTTAGACTGATAGAGCCAATTAGTGGGAACGGTGGGGCCCTCGCAACTGCTACAATTGCTACTGCTGCTACTGTTGTCGCTACTTCTCATCCTTCTCTTGCTACTATTTCTGAGGTGCAACTATCATCTACTTCTGCTGCTACTGCTACATTTAGTATTCTTGACGGTGATGGGTTAGTTGGTTCATGCTCTGCTGCTGCTGTTGCTTCTTGTCCCACTGTCATTGCTGCACCTCCTAATGGTGATGTCACTTACTTTATGGGCGATGATACTGTTGTTGGTCAAATTGTTGAAGTGGTTGACACTGTCATTGCTGATGCCAATTCTGCTGAAGGTGGTAGTTGTGGGCTTGATATCGCTGTTGCTGCTCATGGTAATATAACTAGTATTAATGACGTTGGTGACGGGGACGTTCCTATGATTGTGGATGGTGAAGTCATAATAGATAGCTGTAACGTCATAGATAGTAATTCTTCCGCCTCAACAACTTCTAACGTAGCGGATTCAAATTGTAGTAATGGTGGTGGCGGTGATTTGCTTGAAAAGTTTAGTCAATTTAGTGATTTAATTGTCGTTCCTCCGGAACAGCTCGCGGGTCTGAAGAGACCGTCTTCGCCGTTGACCACGATGACAAGTACGACAAGTAATATCAACAACAATAACTCTACAGCCGAAGCGGATGACATGCCTCCGCCTGCCAAAAAGATGGCGGTGGATAATAGTCTGGTGGAATCAGAGTCGGCGACTGGTAATATTAATAATAACAATAGCAACAACGCTATCAAAGCCACTAGTCTATCAACACCAGTTCTGGTCGTTACTTCAGCTGGATCTGTAAGTACGATTCCTCATAGTCTCCCCAACAACGTAACCATGGTAACCAGCAACCAAGCAATGATTTCAACTGAAACTACTGTAGTGACCAGTACATCAACCACGCCGTCCCTCCCTCCTGGCAGTGGAGCACAGGTTGTTCAACTTCCTTTGAGAGTTTCAGTAAATCCTCAAAATCTGCAACAATTGACCTTCACGAGACAACTTGTACTTCCTTCGGGTCAACAGCTGCTACTCTCCACAGGAAATTCTCAGTCGCCGATCCAAGGACAAATGATCATTTCAAAACCACAAGGAGCAACCAATGATCAAATGCCAAAAGCCATTATCATTTTACAGCAGCCCCAGCAACAGCAACATAACTCAACTACGACGGCAACTGGAGCAAATCCCCAATCTGTTGTTACCACAGCATCTATTCAAAACATTCATGCACCTGTCAGCCTGCCTGAACAACAACAGCAGCAAAATATGGTTATCGCGAATACCGTTGTATCTGCACCAGCTATCCCACAACAACAATTGCCCCGTCCTGCGGTACTCCCTCCAAATAAACCTCAAATTGTGGCTGTTCAGCAACATCCCAGTTCAAACGCAGCTCGACATCAGGTTCCAACTGGTTCAATAGTACAAAGTGCACAAACGCCGTTAGTTCATCAGGTTGTGGCAGCACCGCTGCATCACGCCAATGTCCAACAGCAACAGCATTCTCATCCTCTTCATGTCAACGCCTCTCAGCTACATCATGTACCTCATCATCACCCCACACAAATTCACGCCTTAGCCGCTGCTAAACAGCAAGCGGCAACTTGTGTCCAGTTTGAGGGACTTCGTAGCAGTAGTTATCCCCAACTCACACAGGATCAATTGGATCTTGAATTTCCATTCTTATGTGAATGGACGGGATGTGGACTTCGATTTTTGAGACCACAACAGGTATATGATTTTTTCATAATTGATTTAAGAGAACATTTTCGTAGAATATCTTTGTATGTACGGTTTTTTCTTGCTACAGGTGAGCATGCATGCACTCAAAGTGCATTGCCCGGAAGCATTGGTGGATGCCGTGCGGTGTGAGTGGGGTCAAAATGGTTGCGATCCACTTCTCAGAAAGCGCTTCTCGTTAATGACGCATTTACAAGATAGGCACTGTAGCAAGCATGCGTTGGAAATGGCAGTATACCGCCGGAAAAATAAAATTGGTATGTTTAATAAATTTACTTCATATTTAATTCAGCCATGATGTTAAGTGAATTTGTCGTGATGTGACTAACATTTTTCTTCTATAGAACCTCCACCCGTTCCACAACAACCTATTCATCATCCTGGTTACGCGCCGAATGCTGCCTTTCATGCAATTAAGAGGCATGCCATGTCATTCATGAGCACCAAGGAACACATTAATTGTTATACAGCTAAAAATATTATAAATTTTTCTTTAAAAAAATTGGAATTTATATTATACCTAATTAAAATCTCTCTCCTTTCAAAACAGGATGCTTCAAGGCTACGAATCTCATCTATCTGCCATTGCCATGAGCAACGTAGAAAGTTCGCGAACCATTGCCCAGCTTCTACATGACATGAATGATCAACCAAAAAGTTCAAAATAACTCGATAAGTTATTACGTAAATGGTAAAATAAATAATGGAATAGAATTGGACAAGTGATTAAAATTTCTATTACAAATTTAAAATTTAAGTGAAGAAGTTGAAAGTGACACAAAGTTAGTGTACAGTTATATTTTTAAAATGCTAAACGTTCAATCTGACGATAAGACTTTTTATGAAAGTGGATGAGTCTTGTTATCTGAAGTGTCATCAGTTTTCAAAAAAAACAATAGCGTAACACCCCCAAGGAAAACCTACTTGCTTTAGACTGACCAAAAAACAATTGAAGGTACTACAACGGTTTTTCGATTATAATCATGATCACACTATCTATCAACTGGCCAAGTGGGTCCGTGTACGTTTAAGTAATTTATCATGTCCGATTATCATCATCTCGTGCCAGGAAAAGCATTTTTCTATATTGTACAATATTTTTATGAATAATGGTTATTGCAACTATATTTAGTAGATGAATAATCAAATTATGATGATTATTTACAGTATATTAAGTGTAGCGATGATACTTCTGTGCATTTTAGTAATTTTTGTATACTAAAATTAAATACTGTTAAGTAGTGTACATTTAATATTAGCTAATATTTTTTACATAATATACTGTTTTATGTCGATATTGAAAGACGGGTGCACAACATTATTATTTAAATAAGCTTCAAAACGTTCAATTTTTTCAATTCTAATTTTATCAGCACGTCACACCGGTAGGATTAAAAGTATTTGTCAGCGTTTTTGTGCAATTACTTGATGTTTATTTGTGCATCAGTTTGCCATCTTCTACTGTTTTTTATGTATCGTTTTGCTGTAAATAGAACATTTTGCAAGTTTAAAAAATGACTATGCAAAATAAACTGTTTTTTTAATTCAAGGTGTTATAGTCTCTATGCATCGCTGATACTATGTAATTTAAGTAAAAAAAAGTCTATTTTACTAAATGCAAAACCACGTAGTTCATACTGCATAGTTCCATGTTGATAGTTATATAGTGTGGCAAATTGTGTATTTCTATATAATAGCTCTGCCGAGATAACCTGGTTTTTAAAAATAAAATTGCGACTATATACATATTATGTTACTACGAAAATCTTATCAATTTAAAACCTTATCACGAATAATATAATTGATCACATACAATGTACTACTTTGCAGTAGTAGTAATCCACTTTAGACTACCATAATTATATTTATATATACCTACCTATGCAATGGTAGCAATCCACCAAAACGAATATATAGTAAACACTAAGTTAGTTAGTACTACAATTGTAATTTAATACTGATATATAATATAACTTAGTACTATATGATATGATGATATTCAATCATGAAAGGATTGTATACAGATTCTGAGTAATTCTATACAACAAGGTGTGGTTTCGATGTGACAAGATATAAAA
This sequence comes from Zhuqinia jingwanae, assembly GCA_027744095.1. Lineage (NCBI taxonomy): Eukaryota > Metazoa > Arthropoda > Collembola > Entomobryomorpha > Paronellidae > Zhuqinia > Zhuqinia jingwanae. The sequence continues at coordinate 3,212 of JAHZNC010006879.1, read as the reverse complement.
TGGTAATTCTTTACTTACACTAAATGGATATACAACAAAGAACGGTGCAAAAACGCATGACAAAGTAATTAGATTTATATAATATGAGTACATTTATTACCTAATTGGAAAATAATTAATATTTATGCATATTATATTCTTTAAAAAGTAGTACGAGAGTAGTAGTGATATCATCATCTTCACCACCACCACCGCACCATCAAAGCAAATTATTATCATTACCGGGTTGATGGCCCACACTTCTTTCTTTAAAAAGTCGTATTATTATTATTATTACCAGAGAGAGAGAGAGAGATAGAGAATCATTTAGGTAGTAAATTTTAACTAATGAAAATTAGTGACGATCACGAGCTGCAACAACACTGCTTTACTCGACGGCGATGAACTTGAGTATGAGCATCAAATTATGTCTATTCAAAACTTTGTTTTTAAATTGTAGTTTACTGACTAAAAATATGATGACGATCAGGTTAAGTCTTTTATTCCTATTATTTTACGATACTGATATAGTAAAGATATGGTTTGATGATTCTCCACTTTTTTATACCCTGTACTTTTTAACTGGAATATTATAACTTCAAAATGTAATTTGATATTGTAGACATAGTACTACTACACATTATAAAATGGCCATTCGTTTTGTACAGATATTATTATTGCATTTTTTATTGTTAACTACTTTTATCTTTTAAAACTTTTTTGTTTGTGGGCTGACCTGACGACACCACAAAACATCATCTATAGATGCAAAATGAGAAAGTATTATTATTGTTAATATTTGTTATCATTAGTAAATAATAGTTGTTATAATGGCGGCGCCTTATTTTAGTCCATGCATGATACATGGTAATATTTTTAATAAGAGAATTCCCTAAGAGTGGTTATTTTTACCTTCTTATTTCCACTTGTTTTTCAAATTACATATAGCAAAACTGTATTGCTGCCGACGACGGTATTAATAATATCACAGCTAAAACTATTTGTCGTGTCAATATTTGTCATTTACCTGTAATTTGCCTTTTTTTATTTTAAACTGATCACGACTTACGACGACCTGCATACACATACAAAATGACTCTCTTTTTTTAAATGAAAGTATAACAACTTTACATGGATGTAATTATTAAATTCATTGTTGTTACTAATGCTATGATTATTGTTATAAGTTGATTTCTATTTATGTCTGCGTGTGCGAACAAGTTGCATTTTGTTGATTATTATTAATATCAGTTGTTATATAATAATATTCTGTCTTGTAAAATATTTTTTATGTTAACTTTGAAAGTTGTATTTTAGTAACGGGGATGAAAATATTATGCAGACAAAACCAATACGTTTATTGTCAAACAAACAAAAAGAGTGGTGTACCTACAACCTACAGATGATGATCAAAGAAGTTGTTTGTATATGATTGTTGTTGTTGTTATTATTATTGATATGAAATGTACATTAGTAATGATGATGAAGAAAGCCCACATATATGCATATTATTTACTAATAATAATGTTAATATTGTTGTAATAATCACACCTATACAATTTTGATGACGATTACTATAAGGATGATATATATGTGTTTCTAAGTTTTAAAAATGATGATAAGAAATAAGAATAATAATTGATATTTATCAATGAAACTTATATACACGGATTTTCTGTCAATTTTTATTTAAAAATATTATATATTTATGATGGGCCGCGTTATAACATAAATATAATTTTATTTCATCTTCTTCATTTTGGGTCAACATGTTTGCAACTTTCAATAAAGTCTACGCCCTTACTTCAACAAAAAGTGCTTTAAAAGTATAGGAAAGTATGATGATGGAAGACCGAAATTAAACCGATTATTTGGAATAAGTGAACATTTTATGTTGCAAGTACTACAAACCAGAGGCTGGTTCACAACACCGTTAAACTAAAGATTTGCAAAAACAATGTTTTTTTTTAGAAAAACGAGCTTTGTGTTCACGTATGAAACAAATTTCAGAAACGTGTTTCATGGAATTCGCGAAAGACTTCATGAAGCAAAAGCTCCTTTAAACAAGTTTAGGAGTTTCGGGAACGTGAGAAACAAAAACCCCAATTTCTCCCCCAGAGTAAAATAATGACAGCCAGATTTTGATAATTTTTTATGTTCACAACAAAACGAATTCACCAATTGAGAGAACAGCGTTAAAAAATAAAAGTGAATAGATACGTGTACATATGATTTTAAATTTTGATGTGAAAGTTTAGTACATTTAGGAAAATAAATTTTTTGATAGTTACATTGTTTACTGACATTTGTTTCCTTTCTAAAAACTAATATTTCATTTTTGGCAAATAAATGTGAACGCAAAAATCAATATTTTTGCGGTAAATAATAATAACTTGTAGTTACATTAAACAAGGTTTGTGCAAGATGTCTAGAACATTAATTACTTACCCCACAGTAAGAATATTTCCCACCAAAATTTCAAATTTGTACTACAGGTCTATGTTCACTTTTTTTAACCAACGCTGTTCACTCAAGTGGCCAGTTCCTTCATCCTTTAACTATGGAGGAGAAAGTTTGTCGAAATCTGTCATGTCATTTTTTGTTTCTTCTATGGGGAAAGAAGCAAAAAATGGGGGTTTTGTTTCACGTTTCCGAGGGGTTTCTCATCATAATGTGAGTGCATGTGAAACTTGTTAGAAGAAGCTTTTGTTTCATGAAACACGTTTCTGAAATTTTCTGCATGCGTGAAAGCGAAATTCTTGTTTCCAAAAAAAAAAAATTTGTTTAGCAAGCAAAGCTAGAGCTTTATACGGTGTTGTGTGAACCAACCTTAGCTGTTCAGCATTCACTGTTTCAGTGTATATTGTGATAACATGAGGGGGTGCATGTTATTTATTTACTTACCATACTATACATAGCTTACGAAATATCTGTTTCACAAGACTACATGAACCCATTCCTAGCAATATTTCCCGAGTGTTTGAATCATTTAACCCCGTATATGTATACTTTGCCAGCATCAATCTCCGCAAAAACGGTTATAATCACACGCATCACACCGTATTGGAATCAGAAGATTGCATTTCCTTCTTGCCTCCATTGGTGCCCACAGTCAGAGATGAACAAATCGCGTTCGACCGTACACCGTGTTCGAAAATCAACCGAACCGTACCGTACACGAACCGTACACTGTTCGGTTCGGGTACGGTTCGATTGTCCGTGGCAACTTTTTG
>JAHZNC010006878.1:0-13176 GCA_027744095.1 Zhuqinia jingwanae | reverse complement strand
TAACAATAATCCTTCACCCCCCCCCCCCCCAAATGTTGATGATGCAACATGGTAATCTCGTGTGAGAATAAAACTCTACACCACTTTAACTTCAAAGCTCTCCTTCATTCCAGTTGACCAAGACTGCCATATCTAAAAAAATCTCTTCAAAGAAAGCAGTAACCATGATCAAGGCAGTGATTATAATTATTATAATCATTCGCATGCCATGACATGAATGTTTTCAAGTATGCGCACTTGAAAAAACAACTTGAAAACAGAACAAGAAAAGCAAAGCAAAAAAATATGTGTACATATTTTTATTATGAAGACAAACGTTTGAGTCAAATGATGATGCTGGCACGCCATTTTCCCTACCATATCACTACATACCACACACAAAGTTGTGTTTGTGTTGAGTGTGGAAAGGGATTTTTTTTTGCGTAAATTGTATAATAGCATAAAAGTTAAGTAGAAATTTTTCCGCTTCGCTACGCAAATTTATCTGAGTGGATTAGTAAAGTACTGGCAGAACGCTTGTGTGAATCTCTAACCCGTGCTAGTGTTTGTGTAGCACTTTTGTTTTTTCTTTTTAATGTAAAAAATGGCATATGCTTCTACAAGAGACTACAACAACAAAAACTAGAGTGAAAATCCAAGCAGATTCTTGAAACTGTACGCAGCTAATTTTCTATTCCACCATAAATACATTGAACATGAGGCCGTATATTGCATAATAAGCAATAAGCGGAATAGTGAGCATTCACATTTATGAAAATATGTTTGTAGCTCCAAGTGTAGAATGTGTAACTACAAAAAGTGGCAATAATAAAATGGTGAAATGACATTAAGAACAACATCTTGGGAATTTTTAAAAGGGAATACTGTCTCTTTAAATGGGATTGCCAGAATATACAGCAGCGAGAGCGGCTAATGCCAAAAGAAACTTAATCTGTTGAATGGGATAGAACATTACCCTCTTCGGCAGCCAACTAATAAAATTAAACACAAAAGAACGGAACTTGTCATAACAATCACCGAAAATGGTTTGCAATATCAATGTAAAATACATGCATTGTCTTTATTACTGTCGCGCGTCACGTCGGCGTTGTTATTATTATGCATGGATGTTAATATTAATAACGATAATGGGCTAACCAAAATTCTATACATAGATTCAAAAAAAAAGTTTTCCCTTTTTATTTTTAAATCTGACGCATACACTCTATCATCATCATCATCATCATAAGCCGGCGAGTTTAAATTGTTTTTCGATAAAATAGTAAAGTCAAAGCACGTTTTCCTGCGTTGAAAAGAAGATCAGATAAAAAAATGTTCAAATACATTAGGTATGCATATATATATGTATATTTTTTGCCTAAATATTATGTATATATGCAAGCTTCAACCGGAATACATTTTGGTTATGAATAATTCGTTGGCCCGCATTTGTATGAGGTAAGCATACAACATATAAGCAACAAAATGGCCTTTATGATGATGACGAAGCTACTTTGTGTAAGCCATCCACGACAGCACACTACACTCTTTTGCTATCCATTCAAGCAAACAAACAAAAAAATCTTGAATGAGTGAGTGAACAAAAAAAGATAGAGGAAAGGTCAAGAAGAAAAGAAGGATGAAAACGAAGACCAAAGACGACCACATCAAAAAAGCATTATGCATTAATGCTCCAGGTGATTATTTTGTCCCTATTTAAGAAAAAATACATATAAACTGAATAAATCATGATTTTTTTTCAGCTGAGGAGGGCTTAACGACTGACAGAAAATAGGCGAGAATTATGCCTGGAAGCATTATTATAAAAGTTATCGCTAGACAAGGGAGGCAAGTGAATCACTGCTTGTTGTTGTGTGTGTGGATGGATGTACTTTGCAATTAAAATGTTCTCATCCGGCATTATTATCCATTATAGCAGAATGCACATTAGAAACTACACATGTTATACTGATGTTGCTGTGAGTTATGAAATAAAGGTAAGGCTTTTTGGTTGATAGCTATTTAGGCTGGGCATAATATTTTTTTTCGCTGAGGACATGTCAAGCAAGAAAAAACTGGATTTTTTATTGTGTCCCTCCTGCCAATAATAAAACACTTAACAAATAAAAAGTAAACAACTAAGCAGCAAATTGCTTTAAAAAATATAAATTCGGCTGGTTAGTTTTTGCAACAACTTTCGTCGCCTTTGGTCATTTTAAAACTATAACTGTATTCTTGTTACTTCTTTTGCTTGCCACCTGAGCTGATTTGTAATTCGTATGCTTGTGGCGATGTACATATATATTTATGCATATGCAAGCTGATATGCTTTTAGCTTAATTAACTATACAAATAGGTAACAAAAAAAAGTAAGCATGTATGTATGTAGATGTGATGTGTGTTTGTGTGCATATACATTGCTGCTTTGTGTCCCGGCTATTGTCCTCAGTTCTCATCACCATACTATTATCATCATCATCACAACATATTATAGAGCTGGTATGAACCAAAACTTACTCAAAAATTCAATGAAGATATATACAATGTAATAAAATGTGTAATTCTTTGTGTATAATTAGCTAATTTACATGAATGAACTTGCTCTTTCTAGCTTTTTTCAGTCTTGGGATTATACCAAAGGTGCTATAATATGCTTGGCTACGGTGATTTCATTAGTGCATATTTTATTCCATGACCATACCAACAGCAGTAACAGCGGCAAATGTCAAGGCTACTACAGAAACGACATAATAAATGTATGTAGCATAAAAACATTGTCAACGAAAATGAATGATGAAAAATTAAAAGAAAAAGAGAAGAAACGCAACATCAACCATATTGAGTACGACACATGAAGAATATGACAGACAAGGAAAAAATGGCAAATGTCAAGCCAAAACTTTTTTTTGTGTAGCATGACAAAAAATAGCACTAGAAAAAAATAGTGTAGACAATAATAACTTTTTTCATTCATTTAAATTTGTTTTTTTTAGCTCATCGTGTACACTAGTGGTAGCATTACTGGTTGGATTGAACGGGCCATGAAAAAAAATTACCTATAAAAAATCTCATGTAGCCAAAAAAAGCCAAGCCCATAAAGTGTATAATTTACTATTTAACTTTTTCCACTTCTCATATAGACCAAAAAAGAACAACAAAGTTTGAAAGAGCGACACTTCAAAAAAAAAAGTAATATGATGCTACAAAAAAATATATATGTTTTCTGTGCATAATTAAGTGAAGATTGGAGTAGGACGGGGTTTGTTTTTGGCGTAATAATATTTTTTTCATTCAAAGAGACACACTCTATATACTGCTCACCATCTGCAACACATTCAACCTAATATAAACTTCACAACAAAATAAAAAACCTCTTTATTCCTTTTTTTCACTGTTTAAAACGTACACACACACACACACGCTTTCATATTGTTTAGGTATATATCCATCCAGATTCTCGTAAATTTGGATTTTGCACATATCTCACGGAAAAGAGAGAAGGCAGAGGAACATCAAAGAGGACGGCTAATGTGCACTTGCTTGCATCCACCAAAACTTTTTCATTGGGAGCGAATCTTTTTTTTTTTTTTGGCAGATTGATGGTCTCCTGCTGCTGTGGGCAACCCGTCATCATCACTCGTTGCTTATATCCGTATCTTTTCTCCCGCTTTCTTTTTTACTCACCCGGATATTTGTATATACGTAATAATATGCTACTACATTTAGTACACGATATATAGCCTTGATTTTTACTGTCCTTTGTACAGAAGTATATACTTACAAACACATGTTCCGTTATGCTGCACTAATGTGGTAATATGTACTGTTTTTTGTGTGTGTGAAGGTATCACAAACACACATAAATAATTGTAATAAAACACACACATACAACATACTTTATTACTCTCATTTTATTGGATGGTCATGATGAGTGAAGTGCATATGCATAAAATAACAAATTTTTAATTAACTTTTTTGTTTGCTGTGAAAAATTCGTATAATTGGTGATGTATTATGATGAGATGTTCGGTGATGCATGGAGCCAGCAGTGGCAGTAGTGGTGGGCATGTAAGCATTTAAATATTTTTTTATGACATTGCACAGGGATACTTTCTCTTTGATTTCCCTTTTGCCTTAAACTATGTCTACAGGGACCTGTCTGTGTTTGGCAATAGCGGCGCATGCCATGCCCAATGTTTACACATTTTGGTCTACACGTTGATGGGCTTGTAAAGTATGCACACACAACATTTTCTATGAGCCCCAAAAAATAATGACACACAAGGGAGTAAAAATGACCATGACCACATATTATACATTTTTTCTAGCAAGTTCATCTTTTCATCATAGTAAAAAGTAGAATTGCTTTCAATATTGCACGCAGCAGTAGAAGTAGTAAAGGGTAAAAAATATTTTATAAAAATGTCAAGCCAGGTGTTGGCCTTACCTCGAGTGGTGGACTGCTGTGGGGCTCCTCCCGATTCCCGTCACCAACCGTGGACAGTCCCACATCCGTTGTGGTTCTCGTGGGCATAGATGTCGGCGTCGTCGTCTCATTATTCTCATACAAAAGGTCAATCTCAGAGGACGGTAGAAGGATCTCAGCCAACGTGACAAATGTGTCGTTACTCATATTTACTCTTATGGACACACGAACTTAACAACAGCAAAAAAAATATATAACTACTGTGGTAATTAACTCTTTTTTTGTATAAATACCAACAAGGAAAAAATATTAACTTGTTTGCACTTGACACGAAGAAGGTGACGACGATACGTGAGTGACGAAAATTATGAATATAATGATCTTGTTATTTTTTTTCACACTAGGGCGAGATGATATATTAGATTGGTTGACGACTTTTGATTAAGTTTTGCTAGATAATTGGATAATAATATATTTATTCCATATAGTTGATGAGTCAAGTATAATTAACCTTTGACCTCGACGACCTTCGTCCTCTCAACAAGATAATTATCGTCAATATCGTCATATTTTCCGAATGGAAGCATTTCTATTAACATTTTTGTATTTGCTTGCACACTTACAGTCTTGCAAAATAAAATACTTTGCAATTATATATTGTTATCATATAATTATCTATATCTTACATTCTTATAGATATAATTACAATACATAAATATGTTGGTAGGTAGGTCAACAAGTCCGCTGAACAGTAATTATTTAAAAAAAAAAAATTACTGCACACTTTGGATGTACTCGCTCATTAAAATTGACAATCAGTTACAATTTTAAGAGCAATCAATAAATTCTAAATAAATTTTTATAACGTCAACGGTGATAGAACTCATTGTTATTTTTTTGTCTTAATAATAATATTAAAAAGTTCGTTCTTTTACATTTTTAACACCAAATGTCAAATAACTTTTGTAAACCCCAAATTAGTGTGCATTTCATCTCTTATAACTTATTTACTCGTTTATTTTGACAGTAAGGAACATTTGTCTTTGTCTTTATTTATTTACTGTGGGACAAGAGTAATTGGTGGTCGTGTCACTAGACTTATTTTTGTTGTTGTCTTCCCATTCATTTGCATTAACATGGTTATTGTTGCATGTGGCGGATTTTAAAATGGAGTAACATGTTTCCTTTTATTAGTGAGAAGCACGAGAGGGAACAATAATAAAAGGGCTGCTGTTTTTGTTGCTAGCTCTTTTTTTTGTGAATATAGTGCAACAACGATTGAGTTCACAGTCCATATGCGCGTTAGGTTGATCCAGAGAAAACACGTTGCTGCTGCTTCTGCTGCTGCTGTAGCATGAGCAATGGTTGGTAGTAGTAGCAGCGGGCTTACAATGGAGGATTCCCAACAATCATTATAATATCATGAAAATCATCATGAGAGAAAAGAGAATATCATTATTGTACCCCTGAACAAGCAATGATGTAGATGATGACAGACAGTGTTCTTCTTGTTTCATTCAGCCATGTGATCTCATAAAATACATTACTATTCCACCAACAACACCAAAACAACGGCGACCTATTATATTCCCCCGACTATATACTACTCAAACAGCAACGCTGAGTGAGTAAGAGCAGTGTAGTAGTGATGGTGTTGAGTTTAAGCCAACTATAATAATCATATTATTAAAATTATACACACTTGTCTCCAAAAACTTATCTCTCTGGCTTAGAATGATCATCTGCATAGAAGTGGGGGTGAACAGAGAGAAGGAGAGAGCAAAAGCTCATTCATTTCATGATTGCATTATTCCACTTATTATTCCCGTTAGTTGGAGTCTTGTGGATACTATTCAGAATTCAAAGAGCTTTCTGTCGAGTGAATGTGTATGTATTTGGTAGGCTGTGTGATGCTCGTTAATTAACACGTCACATTAGAATCACCATCATCATTCATCAGTTTAGTTTTTGAGCTCTCTTTCTTTCTCTCTCTCTCTCTCGCTTTCCATGCATGCAACATGAAATAACAGGCTCGATTTGTGTGTAACTCGCCAACAAAGAAAAGGATTATTTTTCAACTGTCTTTGTCGCTTCCTTTTTGGTAGTGCAGGGGTTGTGTGTTGGCTATGTGGCTTGGCTTGGTGATAGTTGTGTGTTGTATTTGCGCGCGCGTGTGTTTGTGTCGTGTTCCATAAACCAAACAAAATTGTATCTAATCCTTCCCGAAAAATGATGTCGGTGATGATGATGATAATGATGACAATGATGAGGAGATTTTTTTGTATGTGTTTGTGTGCACTGGCTTGGAAGTGATGATGGGACTATTTTTTCTTCCTCACGTCAGTTTGTTAGTATGAAAAAATAAGGTCTCTCTTTTCTCTCCCTCTTTGTATGTATGTTTGCACTTAAGTTGTAGTTTATTACGTTTTAAGCGTTATAACTGTCACTTTTTGTATTTCTCTCAGCTTCTTTTTCTCGGGGAGGAAAGCATTAAAAGCTGCAAAAAAGTATCTCTCCGAAATTTTATTTCTTCGAAATGAAGAGAAAACGACTGAAAGCCAGCAAGAGAGACAAGCTAATGATGATGAAGCACCAATTTGTGCCTCTTCTCCTTTATTTTTTTTCTCTCCTGCTTTCTCACACGCAGTTCTTGAGTTCACTTGGAGTTTGGAAGTAATGTTGTCTAATATGTGATGTGGTGGTGGTGGTGGTGGTGTGTAGATTGGACACACACTTGGTTATTCCGTTTTGTAACTTTCTTGGCGTACAACAGTTTTGATGATTCAGACAAAACAGCTGAGAACTTGCTGAGAAATATGGATTCCGATGAATGGAAGGACAAATCAGATAAAACATACGTGTTTGTATGTGTGTATCTGCTGACTGGAGAAAAACGAGGTCATAAAACTGTGAACATTCTTAAATTACAATTTTCTCCCACACTCTCACACGCTTTATTTGCATTTATTATTTACTTTTAGACACACAGAGACACATACGATAGGAAGCTGTCCCAAGATACCCTCTAATTATCAGACAAGGAGACTTTCACAGGAAAAAAAAATGTGTACAAAATTTATTACCCACGGAGTCAAAAAAAGATCGAACGAGTATCTCTCATTCCATACAAAATGGGGAAAATATATGCCTATTATATTCGCTTTGTTTTTTTGTCTTTCTCCACCGTCTCTCTGCAACTGCAATGCGAAATATTAGGAACTTGGTTTTTTTTCTTGCGCTACTTGCTTAGCAATGAGCAAACTGAAAATGGAACAATATATATATTTTTCCTTTGTTATTCTATCGTTACACTTGTGCTTTCCCAATAGAATATGTTGCTGTTGTAGAACACGACCACTTGACCAAAAGATAACAATGATAATAATAATAGCAATAGAAAGTCGACGACGTTGCTTCTGCTACTGTTGTAAAATTGGGAGAAAAATGGTCAATAAATCTATCAGACTCTTCTGTCGAAGAAAGAGCGGAAGACGACTTTATACTTGTGTCAGTATAAGAAAATGAGACAATCGGTTTAGCACAGCAGCATCTCCAGCGCTTCTTCACCGACTCTCTTTTGACTGCGTAGCGAGCGTGCAAAGATAATAGAGAGGAACAGCGCTTGGGAAAAAGAACAATAGGCGACTTCTTCACTCCTTTTCTTCATTTTTTTTCTCGAGAGAGAGTGAGATGGGAATCGAAATTTTTTTTATATTGTGCCACGGCGATTATGATGTTGGGGGGTAGGTGTTGATGCTGATGATGATAACAATAATAATGATGTATCTGGAAGAAACCCAAGAGGAGCAGCAGTAGCAGCACTGATTCTAGTGGTGATGTTGTTGTTGATGATGATACTGCTGCTGACGGTCATGATTATTTTGTTCTCGTGAATCGTCCTCTCATGAAAATCGTTCGTTTTTTTTCTGCACTGGAAGTTCGTGATGATACGAGAAAATGATTAATGTACTTTGACTATAGACACCATCCACGGTATAAAAAAAAGTTTTTAGAGAGATGCTGCTACCTGCAAGTTGTACTGGTGGTCCAGTGATAATGATATATAAATAATAATTATATAATTATAATAATTTTGATTTTTTCTTCTTCTGTCCAACGCAACATTATATCAAAGGCATGTAAAAATACAAATATATTATGTGTGTATTGCTTCCGAGTATACACGAAGGTTTTGGAATTTTCTAGTTTACCTGAGTTTCTGAGTGAATGGAGGTTTCAACGTTTTTTTTATCGAATCATTCCAAAACCACATGAACACGTTTCTTCCAACATGAATTTTATCTGTGTGTTCTTGAGAACTCCTCCGAGTATTTGCGGTTTTATCCACAAAATTGAGATGAGATACATAAGCACTTTAACTCATTTCACTTTTGGAGATGTATATACGTACCTATTCATAAAACACTTTTCTCATTGATATTTTTTAACTTAAGAAGAATACGTGTTCTACATACGTGGTTGATATCAACAATTTTATTTTTAAAGTCCTGCCAACATGCCTTTTAAACTTGTTGATGTTTTAATACTGTTATTTTTATACATATTTGCACTTTAGAGATAAATGAATAAAATCCTTTATCCCTTATTTGGTTGTTCACAAACATGCATGCAACATGCAATAATACAACAGACAGACAGATATATTTATTAAATGGTCTCTTTTAAAAGACGCTTTTGTCCGGGTTGACGTCGTCGTTGTTGTTGTTGAGAGGAAAAGTTTGAGGTCAATTCACACTGAATTCACACGTACACACAACACACTGGGTCACTTTATTTTAAGCAGGAATTATCTTCTGTCCTAACGCCTTGCGCTCAATTCAAAAAGCTTTTTCCCTTTTTGACAGGACAAAAGCATGCTCAAAAAAATAAATCTCTCTCTCTTCTTCAGTCTCACAACACAAACAACTTTGTTTTCATGACTTTTTCCCCTTGTCGGCTAATATGAGATTCCTTGCTACTCCCACAATTTTCAACGACGTGCAAGACAAGTGTATATAATGATGGATGATGATGATGGTAGCAGCAGAAATTAATTTTTATCCGCTACACACTTCTTCTTCTTCTCTCCTTTTTTCACACTTGTTTTCTCCCTTTCAATGTTAAAACCTGGAAGAAGACAAATGAAGATGAGAGTTGACTTTTTTTAAGAAGAAAAAATGTTTTTCTTTTTTTTTAGTCTCAAGTGGAAAATCTTTGAAAGAAAAAAAAACTGTCCGAAAAGGTAAGTAAAAAAAGTTCTCCTTTTTTTCTGCAGTTGGCAAAAAAAATGAAAAGAAAAACCGAAATAAAAAAGTTTTAAAGGGTTTTCATACAGTTCTTCTGCTCATATGCAATAATAATTATAGTGGCTATATTATATGAGAAAGCGCTCACGCTTGTGACTTGCTCAACAGCACACACAAGTCAGTGGTGCTCTTTGTCATGTAGCCTGATTGAAGTAGTAGCAGCAACTGGCGTGCAAAACAGAAAAGACTTGGTTTGCTTGGATTGATGGGATTCTATGGTGGTGTGCTGTGTGCAGTTTACCCGGAGCAGCAGCAGTAGTAGTTGTTCAACAGAGCACACACTCATACAACCTTGTATAATACGGGCATACACTGCACAAGTGTACGTATACATGTACGCTGCTACTTCCTATGGAACTTTGGTAAGTATATAAAGTGGAGAATAAAAAAAAAAATTGTCGAGAATGGGATGATGATATCGGTGTGCTCCTGCTTGCTGGTGTTGTTGGTGGTATATAAAAAGCGATTCTCCTTTCAGTTTATATCCAACTTTTTTGCATGCACCCTCTCTCCTGCCTAACCAACAACATGGAATGGTTATTTCAGGTATATCGTGATATCCCATCTTCCTCGCATGTTCATGTTCCTTCGTTTATGAATGTACTTGTGCAAAAATTCTGCTGCTGCTGCTGCTGCTACTACTACTACCGCGATTGATGCCATACTACTACCAACAACACAAACGAAGCAATGCAAAGTGTTTTTGTGTGTTATATTTGGTTTTGCTATTTTAATATGGTACTACTACTATAGCCATATAGTAGTCAAGCAAAACCAACAGAGAGAAGTAAGTGGAGAGAGAGAGAGAGAGATAGAGAGAGCTAAAAAAAAGTTTGTGCTTCTCTGGTGCTCCTGTCAAAAGTGCCTTGCGTCGACTCTCCTTCCATTTTTTTCCTATGGAGTTTCTACTCTTCTTTAGATTGGATTCGAGTATATTTTTTTTGGAGGAAACAGAGAGAATGCTGTGTGGTGATGGTACCATCATCATCTCTTTGGCTATATGCTTTGGAACCAAAGAGTTGGAAAAGGGAGAAGAAGAAGAAGAAGACGATGCGGAGAGAGAACCATGCTAGTTTATGTAGCCATACATATAGCAAAATTCTAAAATGTGTGTATGTGTGCAAAAAAAGCAACAACAAAGTCTATCTTGTTGTATGTCTGTCTGTCGATGAAAAGATGCTGGTCGTGTGCATATAAACTTGTATATACACTTATAATAAAAGAGTTATAAGAGAATGAAAATCTCTCTCTAATTCTGAACTAACATCATCAACATCATCACTGCCACCACCACCACCACTGCTATACCACAGGTTTTTATACATTTTTTTAGTCGGGCTTATCTGCAGACTCATCCTAAAGATGATATGTGTACCTATATGTTATGTACGGACCTAGTATGATGCCCCTAGTGATCTATATAAAAATAAAGTTTTGGTGCAGTGTGCAAGTAAATAATAATAATAATATGTGTAGTGTGTGCATACAAAAAAAGCAAGTTGAGTAAGATGTAGCATTATTATTATTATTGAACATATAAAAAATATGTTGTGGCAACATTTTGGAATTTTTTTTTGTCTTGAATAAAAATACATTTTTGGAGATGGGGAGACTCTTTCAAAACAAGTAATATTAAAGTTTATCCTGAGATTCACAATATAAAATATTTATACTCAAAACAACAACGGCAGTATGCTATGCACAAAAAGTAAGAGTATTTTTTTCCAGTAGCATCTTTTGCAAGGAAGAGGTATATACTAGAATCATGAATGAACCATGCCAGTGTTGTTTTTATCTTGTACGAAATCATTGTTTTGTTTTTGTACTACATACTACTCCGTTCTGCATGAGATATTTTTGTACATCATATTATTATTTGAGAGCATAGTACAAGAAGATTTGTATATACATGCATGTGAAATAGACGTTCTACCAACGTTCTACATTATGTATTATGGTTATGATGACCGTAATTTTTAGCTTGTATCTCTGGAGTTTTTTATTTATTTGGGATTTTGGAATGTTCATCAGGAAAATGAATGATAAAATGGATGGACATTGAGTAAAGACTGGAAAAAAATTAGTACAAAAAAAGCACTAAATATTTACCTCTCCTCCTGTCAAATCGATCTTACCTGGAACAACAGTAGTGGTGGTGTGATATGCAGCTAATGATAATATCTAATACCTAAGTAAATGCAAAACAAGACAAAAAAGGCGGAAGAACCTTCCTACCCGACAAATAAGAGATGAGCTTGACCTTTAAAATGTTTGGGGGAGAGGCTTATCTGCTGCTGCTGTGTGTGCTGTCTGTCTGCTACACACATTATCATTTTATCATTGCTCAGGTGTTATATTTACATCATGTTTGTTCCATCGTCTATTCCATGCGAAACTCAAACAAACCAAACCAAAGAGACCATGACTTATAATCACCTAATCATATATGAAAACAAAACAAAAAATTGTGATATATTTTATTTTTGTTAATTTCCATTCATATAAACATATATACAGCAGTGATAACATGTAAACAATTTTTTGCGAATAAATCAGCAAATTATGGCCGATAAACTGCAAGTTGATGTCCTTAATACTAGCTATCCATACAACACCACAAACACACATGCACACACATGCACACAAAGAGCGGCTGCGCTTTGCTTCACCATCATCATAGTAGCAATGTGCCGTTAAGGCCGTGTGAAACGATTTTTTTTGTCTTAAAACTTAATACATTGAACCAAGTAAAAAAAAAGTTGTTCATTGGAAACTTACTGTATACATGTGTTTTTGCTCCTCTTTTCTGACCTGGAGCCATTTCAAAGCATAAATACATACCGATGGAACAAGTTGATCAATACAAATACATACGCCCATTGATTCAATAAAAAGCTGATAGGCAAGTTATACCAGAGCACCAGAAGCAGGAGCAGCAGCAGCAAAGCAGACCAGTTTAAACCTACTTTTGATCGAACACCATTATCTCATGCCATCTTCATCCTCGAGCATTTGAGCAGCGCAAAAAAAAGTATAAAACTTTTTTTCTGGTCAATAAACTGCGAATGGGATGCTGCTGGCATGCCATTGCATTAGTGGCAGTCGTCGTTGAGAAGTGGAGCTTTGATGATGATGATGATGATGATTAGGTATGTGCCATCATCATACATCCAAACGAATGAGTGCTGCTGCACAAGGCCTGATTGTACCTGCCAGTTCAAATCAATTTGAAGAAAAGGGAAAAGAAAATACTTGTTATTTCCAGAAAAAAAGAAGAAAAAAGTTTTTGACACTTATGCTACTACCTCTTTTATACTTTTCTTCTTGATTTACACACACACACTACAAGTTTTGAGTTTTCTTTCTTCTGGAATGAATTTGGGCGGAAAAAATAAATGAATATGAAATTGGAATTGAAATACAAGTGTATATAGTAGCATTGATAGATTCTACTACTACACGACG
>JAHZNC010006877.1:0-14680 GCA_027744095.1 Zhuqinia jingwanae | reverse complement strand
AAGGCTTTTGACCTACTTTTGCTTGTCCTTGCAATTTGTGACATGGTTTGTGGAGTATTTTCAGTATGCATGGCAACGTCCTTATATCTCTTTATTCCTAAGTACGTTAGATAATATTTAGGTATATATATATATACTTATTATGTTCACAAAGACAATTGCATATTTTAAAGTTTTAATTAAAAAAAAAACCTTTAATTCAGAGAATTTGGACAGAGGCTTAGTCAACCTGTACATCATACTCTATTCAGTTCCGTTAACAATCTTTGCCCGTTCCGCTTCCGCCTTTTTAACAGTCGTCATTACAATTGAAAGATATCTTGTTGTCGCATACCCAATAAAATTTGGTAAATGGTTTACCATAAAAAAGACAAAAATAATTATCACCAATGTTTTTATATGGACCCTTGTCCTTGGCGTACCCCGTTTGACTAGTTTTGCCATAGTACCAAACACAATTGAGAAAAAGTACTTGCGGAGCACCGACTTTCCAGACTACTTAATTGTGTCAACATCTCTAGAAAAATTTTGGTACTGGACAATGGGTGGGTTTTTCGATGTAATTGATTACTGGGGACCATTACCACTGCTGTTAATATTTAATGGTTGTTTATACTATCATGTAAGTGGTCAAGATCATATAAGCATAAAATTGCCTTTTTCCATTTTTTCCTATTTTTTTCCGGTGTAGATGCTAGTCTGAGACTGAGACTTCACAAAATAAAGTTATTTTCTAAATATTTTGATGAAACAGATTCGCAAATTTGCTGCGACCAGAAAAGCGCTCAACGCTAAACACCAAAAAGATATTCGGTCTGCAAGGATGTTTATACCAGTGGTTATTGTTCTGTTTCTCTGCAATGTGGAGCCGATTGTTCACTACTATTTTGTAATAATACATGCAACCGTATACATGGAACTTGCTATTGGAACTGTGATTTCATACAACGTTAATTCGGCTGTCAACCTACCAATCTACTATTTGTGTGGATCTAACTTCCGAAAAGAAACAAGGGCCGTGTTGGGGAATTGGTTAGCATGTTTCCGCAATGGAGGGGACGAAGAAGCTAGTGGTAAAAGCAGTACTAATGTGAGCACAAACTAAACAGCTTTCAAAAGCGACGATAGTTGGGGCCACACTCGATTATGAACAAATTGTAATGTTTTGTTTAATAAATTTGTGTGTTGGATCAATCATTGTCAATTGTTGTGTGTTTGGCTGTTGTGGTGATAAATTAGTATATTTTTAAACCGGAATACTAAAGGCTACATCTTCTTAAATACACCTGCATACTTCTTATAATTAGTGGAATCCAAAATTTGCTTTCCTCCTTGGCCCGTATCCTATTGTTAGAGCAAAGTTGAAAAAAATGAATTTTATGACAAGTTTTAAGATGTGGTTTGCATTGGGGCATTATGAAACTATTCGTGGTCAACGGATAACGGATTTTGTGAAAATAGTTTTCAAAAAATCGTACTTTTCTTAATGCTTTGGGTATTATAATTTTATTAGAAAATAAATCCGCTCAAAATAATTTTACGTTCATCAATTATAAAACTAACTCAATCGGCCAGTTTTAATTTAAACTTTTGGAAGTACACAAGCAACTCCTGTTTTTGACAGGTTGGACGAGGTCCCAACTGCTGAGTTGCGTCGCAATTCC
This sequence comes from Zhuqinia jingwanae, assembly GCA_027744095.1. Classification (NCBI taxonomy): domain Eukaryota; kingdom Metazoa; phylum Arthropoda; class Collembola; order Entomobryomorpha; family Paronellidae; genus Zhuqinia; species Zhuqinia jingwanae. Next base: position 13,016 of record JAHZNC010006877.1, on the reverse strand, counting down.
TGAATGAATTTACAAATAATGTAGATAAAAATTATGCGAAAGACAGTGCTCAAAGCCAAGCTAAGCCAGTCTTGACTGAAGACACGAAAAGCCACATAAAACATAAAAAGAGCTATCCCAACGTTACGCATGATGCATGATCTTTTCAAAGCTACAACTGGATCTGCTCCAATCTAATAAAAAAAATATATATTAGAAAACAAGAAATATTTTAACTTATTTAAATGTAATAAATTTTGGATCTCTATCATTTACAAGTCGTGTTGCTTTAAGCAGCATGAGAACGGCCCAAATATCAACGCATACGAAAATCGCCAAGACAGCAATAAGAATCCAGTAGATAATAAGATCAACTAAAAAATATATAATACAACATTATTGAAACATTCAAATGAAAATGAAGTTTGTATATAAATGAAGATATGTATACCCTCATTGGAGTCTTCGGGTGGTTCATCCGTAATTGCGGTAACGGCCCGTGTTGTAAAAAACATGGCCACAAAAGTGATAATAAAAGTAAAAGTGGACACGAACTGAAATGTAATTTGGTATATGCAAATTTACCACGATTTTGGTTGCTAAAATAATTAATTAATGCTTATTTAATAAATGCTTCATATATACCAGATCCACGAATGCCACAAGCCTTGCTCTTGATCTCCACAAGCTACTATTTTCCATTGTTGTAAGAATACAGTTATACTTTAATTCGAAATGTCAAAAATAAAATTGTCGCCCGATTTTCACGTAAAATTTTCTGATAGATTTCCAATAGATTCTTAAGAATTACTCCGACCACTAAGTATGAAATGGAAAAGATAAGTGTGCACCTCTGAAGTATGTTTTGCTGTAGGAAAATGGAATCATTATCATTATCATGAAAAACTGTGTCTTGCGTTAAGTGCTAATTCTTTTCCCTCATAGTTTCAGAGAAACTGCCCGATTATTAGTAAAAACATTCGATTTTATTGAGTATTTTCATGATGCACGACGTACTCGCATGCAACTACATTTAAAATACATTAAATAGTATAATAAAAACATGTTTTTCTGTGTTAATAAAATCGTGACTTATGTACGTTGTATTTATGTAAAGAAAACATTATCTGTCACTAATAAAGGGTCATATACACAAGTTGTACGTATTCTGGTTTCTACATCCACATTGTCTCCAATGGAGACTCGCTCCATTATGAAATAATCAAGGAGTCTCCACACTACACCGTGTGCCCGCTTGTTTACTCTTCACAAGGTGAAAAAATAAAACATTGTAGAAAATATTAGTAGATGGTAGGTTGATAAACATTGTTTAGATAAGGTTGCCAGTTTATCCATATTTTTACCATATGTTCCTTATTTACGCAGTTATGTTTCTAATTATAACTGTTTTATTAATATGAATATTATGCATACATACATGCGGTAATGCAGTATATTTGCGGGAATATATATTTCAGCAGGTCTTGGACAATTTTTTTATACGAACATCCATTTTTAATGACAGCCTTTCATTCAATGATTGCAAATGATTTTTATACCAGCAAATATTATTTTTATTTATTAGAACCGCGTTCAGCGGTGCTTTGATTTGCTGTTGTCTGCTGATATCTGTCCGTCGTCTACAGCTTTTCTCGGAAACTAGGAAATTTTTTAATTCTGTTTTCGGGAATAGATATACCTAAGGATAGTAGCTCGGATGAGTTCAAAGACCACGTGAAATGGACATCCTCCGGGGGTAGGAGGGGCACGCCACTTTTTAACTATGTTATTATTAGACTTCAGGTTGCCCCAACAATGCATATCTTGGAGTAAAATTTAATAAATATAGCTTTATTGTGGTTTCATTATCAAAACTATTTAATTTTTATTTATATCAAAAGCAGCATTTTATGAAGACAATAAACGTAACGTTTTCGAGCTACATGGATTTTAACAACAATACATTATATATGGTATATATTTTATGCGTGGGTGGGGTGTGGGTATACAAATTTAATTTTCAAATCTCAAAATATTTACGCCTCAGAATCCGCATCATTTTCTGAGTACGCACCGGTTCTGCTTCCACCTTGCGCCGAATTCGTTGCTGCTAGGTCTCCACTAGCCTGTTAAAAAAATAATATTTACATGCAATAAAATATATTTTTGGTTTTTAAACCAACACTTTAAAAAGTCTAATGTATGTATAATTAACTTCACGTACACTTGGTCCATTCTGAAAATATTCCATACTATGTTCCGAAACGTATCCTTCAGGCAAATCCGTATCCTCATCCGAGTAATCATCTTCCTCATCTACATAAGAAGGCCCCTTTACTTGCACAACCAACTGTGCCAAATCCGTAAAATTATAAGATCCACTTATTGGTCTTCCTCCCATTCTCTGCTGCCTCCTCCCAATGTTTCCCTGATGATGACCTAAATTTCCTATTGATGAGGAGCTATTCCTGTGAACTAATTGATTGTGGTGACCAACTCCACCTTGACCTTTACCAACTCCACTTCCACCCCAACTTGTCATCTGCAAAATTCCTCCACCCCCCTTCATCATCCCGTCAAAGTAAGTCTTGCCATGATTATACCCTACCTCCTTAATCTCATCGAAGCTCCCAAACTGCAAAGTTTTGTACTTGTCAATAGGTGGACGTATGTAGTGACAATATCCACTATTCTTCACTTCCTCCAGTTGCCTGACGCAGGAAACGTACGCCAGTCTGCTCTGGATATCCGGTAAATTAGGAACTTTCACGGTAGAGGAACGAAACGCGCTCGTCCATTTTTGCCAGAGAAGCCACCAGCCTGACAACGAGTCGCCGTAATTGGTAAAATCTGTCTCGTCTTGGGAGCCCACATCAACGGCGAGAATGTAACGTGCGCCGTGAGAACGCATTACATCCGCTAATTACGCCCAAAAGAAAATTAATTAATTAAAAAGTTCCCCTATATAATAATATTTAAATAAGCAAAAATACTTCACAATAGACAGTGACAAGGTACAATGATTCGGCTTTTAATTTTAATAAAACATTATCTTAATTTAAAATTAATTAACCTCCAATTAAATCTGAGTATACTCCATCTAACAGCAAATGTCCGTCTTCTCGATCACACAAGCTATTTTACAAGAAAACAAAATATTTTTTCTTAAAATTTGGAAGCTAACTAACTAACTGAGACGAGAACATAGAATGCGAGCCAATTTCATCTTGTTTCATTTTCCTCTGGTGAACTTACGGTGGAAACACGCCTGCTATACTCATGGACGCCCGGCAATAGAACCACAGCTCTCCTATTTCAATAGAAAGCAAAAAACGGAACAAAATAGTTGGTACTGTAAATGTACAACTGAAGAAGAAAATCTTCGTTTTTTTCGTTTGTTTATCTAAACTACAAAATATCCCCCAACACCCCCCCAATAATACATAAATTACTAAATTGGCTAATTATGTATCTGATTTAAAAAAAATCTCCATCCCAGACGGAAATAAACAGCGACATTATTTTTAAGAAAGTGGAAAAAATAAAGAAAACTCACAAGCGCAAAAGCGGGAATCAAAATTGACTCACATATTGTTTATCTTATAGACATATTATGAAAAAAGGTTATCTTATCTAATTGCTGAATTATAAGGTAAGCCGGATATGTACATTTTATATGCCGAATCATTTGTATCTGTCCCTGTATTTTTCATCATATACTTTTTCAAAAAAAATTTTGTTTACACGTACATGGCAAGTTACACACGTAACCCCCATCTAAGAGTAAATGCCCATCGGTGGGGTCACACAACGGGGGCATGTAACCACTCAGCGACATACTAGCTCGAGTATACCTCCAAAGAGATCCTAAAAAACGCAGTGGATAAAATAGAATAGATACAGAACGAAGCAAAATATTAAAAGCTTGTTATTTTTTTCTTATTACAAAATTATTAAAAATAGGTACAATAAAAACATTATCCGCACGCGCATAAAACAATATTGAAGAAGAAGCAAATATTTATATGTAATGATCAGAAAAGGGTATAAATATAATTAACGTTTCAAGTCAAGTGAGTCATCCACAAAACACATTGCCATACAAAAGCGAACTTTAAGTATCATGCTCAAAATTAGAGAGTTAACTATTGTTAAATATTAAATATAAATTATTCTATTTATAGTTTGGTTCCAGACGTACCGTAAGTGTGAACCCTCATCGCACTGGAAGTGATATCAGTGGTAATGTTAAAATATGGCAGCCACAGGTCTTCAATCTGTTGGTCCCCAAAAGTATCTTTCAGGGTTTGATTAAAGCCCGCTCCGGAAAACATTGATGTGACTGGATATGTCAAGTCCAGAGCCTGGCGCCACCATTGAGTCATTTTCTAAAAAAAAGGAATGAAATACATTTATCCTCAAATTTCAAATAAAATAATAAAAACTACATTTAAAAACACTCGGGCTGTGAATTATTATTAATAATTTATTATGAATTTATTACCCTACTCCATTCCCTGGCCTTCTGCGTCACACTCACGAATTTCCGAGTAGCTGTTTCATGTAATCTGAGGTGAGCCTTAACGCATGGCCTATATTGCTCAAACTATGAATCAACTCGTACGTGAAAGCGGATACTGGCACGTCATCTGTAACGGCGAGCACTGCCACCGTTGAAAAATTAACATGGCTTGGTTTTTCAATTTTTGGTGGACCGTACAGAACCGAGCTTGGCTGCTGCCAAGATCCAAGGATCCTGTGTCCCAAGAGCTGTATTAATTTAGTAAGCACCACAGGATACTTTAATTTTATGGCGTTGAGAAGACCTTCAGGTAACTTTGCTAATTCAGTATCCCGGACTGCCATGACTGTAGTGCTTCGAGGATAACTGGTGAGTGTTTCCACTATTCCTACTAGGTCTCCACGACCATGTTCCCCCACCAACTGCTTTTTACCGTCGGGACGGGTGATAACGCTACGAAGACGACCCGATAGAACGATATACGTGCAGTCACTTTCATCCCCCTGGCGGTACAAAGCACGGCCACCCTCCAAATATATCCAATCCATGGAAAAATCAATTTGTCTAACAAATGGAGAAAGTCGTTTGACCACAATGTGGGCCACATGTAAAACAATTTTTGGTTCGTTAGCCATCAACTGATAAAACGCGGAGCTTGACATGGCGGCTACTTTGGTATGGTGTTTTGCTCGGATGGTGAATATAGAGGGTTCACCGGTGAGAACTGCTAAGGCGCCTACAAACTCGCCAGGATGGGCGTTGAACATTAATGCATCACGGTCGGCTTCACGTTGCGTCAAGGTCAGTAAACCCGAGAGAACAAAGACAAGGCCACAGTCAAAATGCTGGGACTCCTCTTTCACCAGATAAGCGCCGGCGGGGATGTCTTTCAGATGAACAATGTCCTTCAGGCTAGAGTCTGATTCGAGACCGAGATTTATTCGAAATGCCTGAAGGGCCTGGCGAAGAAAGGCTTCAGAGTCGAGTTCATGGGTCCCCACGTGACCATGCTGGCTTGAATTGACAGGGTCCCCATAAATTTCGCCTCCGAAACTACCAGAGCTACCGGCACTGTTTTGGAAATTAGGAGGGGGTTGAATGCCAATTTGGACAGGAATACTGTGTCTCTTGCGAAGGAGAGAGCCCGGGTGAGGAGCTCCCGTCTCCTGAGAATCTTGATGCTGAGGTTGGAGAAAATGGAATGGGGCATGGGCGGAAACATTTGTAGGTGTAGAATCACTATCCAGTAGATCAGGTGTTTGGCCAGTGGAGTTATCGCCTCCCGCAGAATCTCCCCCGTGTTGTGCATGAACAGTGTTTCTTCTTACAGGAGACACTTGCTGTTGATGCTGTGCTTTCCTCCGATGCGTAGTCTGTACCAATTCATGACTCAACCCCAGATGCTGATGAAGAGCTGTGAATGTGACCCTATTCAACCTCACCATAATAATCTGAATGACCCTCACAAAAGTTTCCGGGTACTTTTCAAAGACCTCTTGAAACGCATGAACAGGCAACTTTAAAATAATAGAGTCTTCAAGAGCCTGAGCACTAACGGTTTTGAATGGCTGGGGGTGTCCCGTCAACACGTCCGTGAAACTAAGTAAACTGGCTATAGAGTCTCCTTCTTTCACAAGCTTCAATGTTATCGTGGTTCCATCACACTCAGTTATAAAGACATTCAGTCGACCACTCTGCACCACATAAAAATTTTCATCCGCATCCCCAATCCTAAAAAGATACTGACCAGCGGTCACTTGTACCGTCTCCATGTGCTTGCAAAGCTCTAAAAATAGAGGCTTCTCAAATATTCCAAACATTCGGATGCTCTGTAGCATGTAAGTGACCTCAGGAGGTAAATATTTATCTCCTTTGTTTGACACATCTTCTTGAAGATATTCTGCGGCGGGTTCCAAAACATGTAGCTGAAGTTGCGGCTTGTCATCTTTTTTGAGGTGGAGTAGCTTTTTGGTGATTTTGGAAATGATGCGTTTCCGTTTGTTTGCCCCAGCAGAGAGGGTCTTGACCTTACGGAGCATTTTACGCCCGTAAAATAAAACTTTATCACGTTTTCTAAACCTGGTTTTCGTGGCGGCGGCTGATTGCAGCTCCAGCTTCAAACGGTTTCGACGTACGAGATAAATGCTGATTAGGATTCCGAACGCGATTGTAAGGAATGTCGTACCGAGGATTATCTGAAGATGGATAATAGAAGAATCCATTTTAGATTTTAAAATTTTAAAAATATATAATCCACAGGAAAAAACTTGATTCATTCACCGACTCGTGCGATTTTATTGAAAAAACTCGACTTTGTAACCACAAGTATATTTAAATGTCATGTACTCATCATCGTTATCTTGTTGATAAGTTCTTATCATTTCAAACTTATGAATTATGTGATGTACTGTAGCGTAGCGGCACGTAACAACAATTGATTTAATAATTGAGGTATGTTCGTTGACTGATAAGGCAAATAATAACAAATCAAATCAGAGAAAAACACCATGTTACCACTTTAGCTCACCTGATCTCCAAAATATCTTGTTGTGTAATTAAATGCGTCCCCATCTTGTTCTGCACCCGCAGAGTTATCAAAGTAAAGCATGGTGTCATTCCACAAGCTGTAAAACGAGGCGACAGCGTCGGAAATGGCAGATATGGAGAGCGAAGAAGGCACTTTGTCGAGTTAAAAATAGAAGAAAAAATAAAATCTTATCAAACTTGTTTGTCTTAAGACAAAATTAAAGATGAAGTGAAATTGGTGTATAAAATTAATACACACTTACTTTTTTGGAATTATGATGATCTAACTAACTAACTAAGCTAATTAACTAAATTATTAAGTCTTGAAAGTTTCCTCTAAAAATTATTAATTTAAATGCTGAGAAAGACTAATATTAGTAGAACTTGACTTGTAGAAATTGACTATTTAAATCTCAAGTAATCACAAGGGTGTACACCTGAAACAACAATAAAAATTCAAAGATAAAATTTAATCTAGCTTTCTGTAATTACAAATCATATTTGTTTTAAAGGCTCACATTCCGATTAACAATCCATCTTCACTTTAAAATGTTCTGACAAAAAACGGAAAACGTTTAGGTTTCCTCCTAAATGGCCCCCTTTTTTGTCCCCGAGTCACAACAAAGAATGGGGAACTGACCTTCGTTTTTTGCTTTTACTTATCATCATTTTATTTATCCCCCTTGGGGGCTTTTTGTAGTCAAGAACTATGAAGGTACTTCTTTCATACACAGAAAATGTATCCAAGTCCTGTAAAGTCAAGGAAAACACTATTTTAATAACAAAAACATGTGAAATTTCTCTTTTGATTCAAAATGTACATGCACCTTTGAACTTTTATTTTTTAAATACCTTGTACGACACGACGGTGATCAATATTATAATTAGTTGCGTATCAACAAAAAACTTTCAAATTTTTAAAAAACCATTCACAACCAATTCACCAACAACCTTTGGCACTGAAACCCTGCTATGATGTGTCACTTGTGACCACAAAAATAAGCTAAATAGTTGCTACTGGTTACTTACTTTTGGCTAATAATCCAAATTACAGCAGCAGCAGCAGTTTATTTTTTAACTCTAATCTTTTACTTCCTACTTTCTTACAGTAATGCACAAAGGCTCAATCCTGACGTTTACAACATAAATATTGTATATTATATGCACTGTACAAACATGACCATGATGATGACAAATCACAAATTAAAATCAAGACATCTTAATGTTTTGCTTCTTGTTATTGTTGTTGTGTTGTTGGTGGGTGGGTGGTGGTGGTATATTTTGGTGTGTTGATGTTGAAGTGAGCTCTTGGGAGAGAACGTCGTCACAGATCTCAGCTGCTCAGTGCTTCATGCGTTTTTTAGCTGCGTAATTTCCAGAATAAAAAAACCCATTCTCAACTTTGTTTACAAACGCAGTAGAAGGCAAACAAAGCAGAGTTGGCAGAGTATATCGTTATCGATTATCGATAGTTTTACTTTGTTTTACAAATAAAAATAAAACCGTCTTATAATGTTTTCTTCATTTCATGAGAAAATTGAAAATTCACACAACAATTTACTCATATTAAATGTAATTGCTATTTTATTAAGTTTAAAAAAATGCCATGTTAAACAAATGATATATGCTATACCAAATACCACGCACATATTCATTCACATAATATTATGCATTTTGCAAGCAGTTAAGTAAGCATGCATGGGAATGAATGCACATTATTAGTTGTTTAGTCGTCGTCAAAACGCTATTTTATGAGTAGGTGTAACTTGTAATTTAATTGAAGGTATAATGTTGAGTTGCGGTGTTGCGTGAGTGAATGTACATAATCTTTATTGATTACATTACGATGCATGACAATAATAAAAATTGGAATACATCCCCTTTAAAAACTTTTGAATAAAAATGTGCATCATGCATGCATACGAGATTAACAATGGCGATATATGTATATGCATGGCCTTCCCGTCAAAACTTTCCCACAAACAAATAAATTGTAGAAAAATATTTTTTTTAGGATTTTGCAGCATTAACCGGCATATAATAATACCGGTTCAACAGCGGGAAAAACATCATGCATGGAAAATTTCCATAGGAAATAGGATGATACAAAGTTACTTTACAAAACACTTTCCAGTCGCTGTCGCTATCATTATCGAGCGATTAAATATGCATGTACCCAAAGGGTTATGGTTTGGATTTTTTTTGAAAATGATCGTGTTTACAACTCTGAACTTAGAACCACAATGTTACCTGACCAGTAGTAGCGTATTCCATGTACGTGTTAAAGTTACCTTAATTAGGTTGATCCATGAAAAATAAACTATGGAAGTGAAATGGAAAAGAAAATTAATGGTTTAGGTTATTTGTTATTTTTCTTGCTCTTGGATAATACAAATAATCACCTTAACAAATCCAATATTGTCGCTATATTGTATTATATGGTTCATTTACCAAGTTTTTGGTTGGGCATAAATAGTTATACATCTCTCACAATCACAATATACATACATACTATTATACATATCTCCATTATACCCCGAATACGTTTACTCAGTGATCTATTTAACCGTTAAATAAGCGTTAGCTCCCATTCATTCCGAAAGATTAACTGTTTCTTCGGTTGATATGGTAGCCACTACCATTTTGCAAGTCACCCCGGACCGAGTCACGGTCCAATTTCCCGACTCAACTCTTCACTTTGTTTTAATTTTCTTCTTACTCCCGATTTCTACACAAAGACAAAAACCCAGACAAAAACACTGATTCATATTCAGAAACCGAAGAAGTTAAATTATTTGAATTCTTCATTTTTCATGGCATATATAATCATCATCATTAATTATGTTGTTAATATTAGCTCATACGAGTTATCAATGATAATAACTTATCATATCAATGGTCGTTTTTCGTATAGTACTATCTCTTAATTAAAGACTTCATATGGTACTATTAAAATGGCAATGTTTTCTTTGGTTTAATTAGACTGCAATCCTGTTTGTTTGATTGATTGATTGCATTGTTATATATAGTTTATTTCCTCGTTATCAATTAAGCGATATAAGAGAATTAAGCGATTACGTGACGTGTATTGTATATTTTATGGTAATCGGAGTTGCATTTGTTTCATCAATTGCGTGTCAGTAAATATATGTGCGTTTAGTGAATTTTTAAATAAATATATGGCTATGAATAAAAGTACTAAGAAGATAAAATGGAGGAGACTTTTATGGATGGGGGGAGGGCAGACTGTTTTCGTAATAGTGATGGTGTATTTGATGACAATAGTGGACAGTGTTAACTCAGTGGAGGATACTGGACGCAGTTCAGTTGAAAAGATAGTGAATGAAGAAGAAACGGTGGTGAAAGTAGTTAATCATTCATCTGTTTCTCATGCATACCATGCAGTGGAGCAAACTGAACATGAATCAGCAGCTTATATGGTTGAGGAAAATTCAAAAACTTCGGGACCGGAGGTAAAGACCACATCTCCTCATGCACTTCCCCCGGGAGGGGGTACGGGGCAGGCATCTACACAGGAGTTCAAAACAGAAGATAAGGCAACGACGCCATTACAAACGAAAACCCAGGGGACACCAGCAAAGAAGACGCCTACTTTGGACAACACAACATCTCAACAAGTTTACTCGTCTCCGCAACCTCCTCCAGTGCAACCGCAATCTCAGGGTGCAGCATCAAAACAGCCGTCCCGGGTTACATCTAAACGACCTCTTCGGGTCACATCTAAACAGCCGTCCCGGGTTACATCAAAACGACCTCTTGGGGTCACATCAAAACGACCTCTTGGGGTCACATCAAAACGACCTCTTCCAGTTACATCAAAACGACCGCTTCGGGTTGCATCAAAACCCCCGCTTCCCGAAACTACTACGGAACGCGTTAAATCCTTGCAGTCCCCTTCCACAACAACTACACTTCTTCCAATCTCAAATCAAAAAGAATTAGGGAATCCTTCAGCAGGAAAATCAGAATCACCCTCGCCAAAAAGAAAATCTAAAGTAGATGATGATGCTGGACATTTTTTCGATCCGCAATATTATTTTAATCCCATAAATCAGAATTCTATGCCAATGTTTATGACATTCAAGCAGCGATTAGGACCCAAGAACGCTGCTTCACTTTTCAGAGGGTTTCCAAATCAGAATTTTGGAGCCAGTCCTGCGATGTATCCATCGTCAATATTCTAATACTGGGGCCAAAACTAATTAAGATCATGATCACCACAAAACAAATGTTTTCGTATACTTACAACCCTTTTGCAATTTATTTTGCCCTCGAAATTGTCGTTTATCGTTGACTTGCTCCAGTTTTTTGTTTCAAAAAATATTTCACTTCATATTTCTGAGCTACTATTAAAGTAGGATTTAATTATATGCTAGCTTAACAATCACCTACATTACCTACTATACTTACAACTTACAACATATGTATACATATAGACATATCATAAAAATTACATACCTAATATGCATCATATCGAGTGGTTCCGAATAAAAGGCTATTAACCAAAATGACCATATCTTAATTACTTTGTGTTCTTGTTCCATTGCATTGATTGATTGCTTTGCTGGCTACGCTACAATGTCATTTTCATCATCACTCGCGTTGTGACGCATTATACTTGGATATGACATGAAAAAGATCGTAAGCATTTTGCATTGTTCTTCATTTGATTCCGCATTATGCTTTGTGGTTTTTATTACACAAGTGTTTATTTACACAAGTTATACACTTGTTTATTTTTTAGGAAGGGTTATTATTTAATGTTTAGTACATATGTAAATGGCAAGAAATATAAGTAATAAGAAGATAAAATGGAGAAGACGCCTGTGGATGGAAGGAGAAGGTGTACTAATGATAGTTTGTGTAATAATGGTGGGCAGTGCGTATCCACAGGTACAATCAAGCTCTCCATCTGAAGAAGAACAAGTGCAACAGCAAGAACAGAAACTGTCGAGGCTTGAACAAGAAGAAGCCATGAGTTATCCAACGGCAACTACACCTTCAGCGGCGACACAACCACAAGGACCTGCAACGGCAGTAACGTCGGGTCCCGAACAGACACAGTCACCAAATCAGGGAGTTGATGCACAAACCATTACACCAGCAGAGATGGCAACTGCTGTTTTGGTGCAACAAGAAGCTACAACTACCAGAATCCTAAAAGTTGCTGAAGAGCTGTCAGTTGATGCCTCTGGAAACGAAACTGGGACAAAACCTGAGATACTCTCTACATTGACCAAAGAGGAAGCTAATGAACCTCAACCTTCCAATGCACCTTCTGAAACAAATGATGAACCTCTTCCTCCCGTACCCCAACCACCACCTCCCCCCAGAATGCCAAACATGCCCACATTCAAATATGAAAATAAATTTTCGAAAGGGGATGGTAAGGAATGTTTTACAAAATTAATTGATTTTTATTCCATCCTCCATTTTTCATGTGAACACTCATGTCAAGTTTGTAACACTGTTACAGGTAGGGCAAATCATGCATTTGACAAGTCCTTCAAGTCCAAATCAAGGAATCAAGGAAAAGGGAATGCATCCCCTTGGGGATCGGGATTTGGTAATTTCCCACATCATCCAGACCACGGAAATAAGCAGCATACTCCTTCATCTGTATTGTCAGTGGACAAAGAACCTTCTTCAGATTCTCCATCACGGAGACGTGACAAAGGTTATTCCGGAGGACAACCTAAAAGTTTTACAAGAGATGGGTCTGGTTCCGAATACTACCATATCCATCCGCATGAGCACTTTAGACTGAATCTTGGACAACAATCTGCTTCATTGTCTAACGTACTCCGGAAACAGCCAGATCCAATCTCAAACATATTCAACCTAAAGTGAAATTAATTAATTTCGAATCCCTTGTTTCTCCAAAACATGTTTTAAAATTTATAAAATGTGTGAATAAATAAAACAAAAAATCTGTATTTATAAAGTTTAAACGTCTTGTTTTCATTAA